>JBBIGA010009524.1:0-15279 GCA_037576975.1 Alestes dentex | reverse complement strand
ATTCCTTCAGCTTCCAGCTTCAGACTCATCAGCCTATCTGACACCCTTTTCACTTCCAGCACGTTCCTAGGAAACTCCTCCTTCAGGATCTCCCGCTGTCTCCCGCAGTGCTAGAATGTAAAATATCTATGTTACCCCTATATAGACTGTACTGTAATTCATGCAAGCTTGTTTTCTTTGGCATGTGCTGTCGTTTTCTTTGGTATAAGCAGGGCAAAAACAGTAATAAACTTATTTAATTTACAGTAACAAAAATACAGGGCTTTAAGAAGAATAAAACAAAAAAACACAAGAACACTCGAGGGGAAATTCTAGACTGCAACTGCCAGAGATGCATCACAGGACAGCAGCCAATCAACAGCAAGGAGAAATAAATAACGTTCTCGGATTGGCTACTTTCAAACCTCCCACCTCTGAGTACAGCGGTATTTCACCATCCCAAGATGTGCTTTCTTTGTGTTACCTGGACAGTACCAAAAATGTATAGTGTATGGTATAGAAATTTAGCTGAATGTACATTATTTGTTTCAAAATTACTAAATTATATTTTTCTTAATAATTTAGCACTAAAATACATGAAAACGTACATATTGCCACGAAAAAAGCTGTGACATCTGGGCCTTGTCCCCCACGCCCCCTCATTCTCGTGTTGGCTTGTTTATGTTTGGGCACGGCGCTTGGAAAAGCTGTGGAGACTCATTCCGTTCAGGTGCGTCTGATTGACTTTCGCACTTCTGCACTTTTATTTTTAAAGTACTACTTTATGAACACAAGTGCAATAACATTTGGTTTGCAAACAGCTTTTTAACAGCAGTGTTCCCCCTTAACACAGCTGCAGTTCAAATGTTTCTTGTAAATCTCTACTTAAATATTAATGTAATCAAATCAAAACCAAAGCTATTTGCCACTGCAGAGCATTCACGTTTTATATAGTTTTATTATTCTCTTTTATTATTAAGTTATTCTCAAAGTCCAGAGCAGAACCATTACAGCAGCTGCAAAGGGGGACCAACTCCATTTGAATGTCTATGTATTTGTATCCAGTGTCATCAAAGTCCCTGTTGGTGTAATGATCAGGCATTCCATTACTTTTGTCCATGTAATATAGACAAAAGTAACTGGATGCCTGACCCCTGCAAAAACCATCCAAGATGTACAGCTGCGTGCTGCGTACACACACGACTCCAAAAAAGCAACCCACCTTCAAAATAAAAGGATTACATGTTAACGTGCCCAGCCCTAAAAAAAAAAAAAGCCAAGAATGTAAGCCAAGAATAACCAAGACTACTTGATCATGTCTAGTTTGAAAAGAAAACCATTGTCTCTTATTAGCAGCGGGGTTATCAGTCCGTTAGTGACAGGCGTAACAATTAAACCGCAGCTTGGTATATTTTTTACATTATAGGCAAATTCAACTCATTTGTCTTTACTGATAACTGAAATGCTGGAGAAAACCTTATGGTGGTTTTGATCCAAATGCATTCAAACCCAGGATTTTAAGATATTTTTCTTGCAGTAGGACAAAATCCTGAAGCATGATAATAAAGTGGCATGTTTTGACTGGCCTCAATCACCCAAGCTGAACTGTATTGAAAACACATTTCCTGATTTGCTCTACCTGACAAAACAATGTTGCACTCACTGGTTCTCTTATAGGCACCACCTTTCCATTTAATTTTATTTTGACTTACCAGTACATGTATGTTGTAAGAACACCGTAATTTCTTATCGAAACTGTTCCTGCCTCTCACTCCTCACCTTGGTTTACCCCTGAGTTGAGGTCTTTAAAAAGCTGTAGGCAGGCATCTTGAATGGCTTTGTAAAAACACTGACCGTGCATTCCTTAGCATATGCTGATCCCATGCTGAAATATCAATCTGCCCATAACACTGCTTGTTCCTCCAAATTGACTTATCAGTGGCACCAGTAAGCCCAAAATTCTATTTGCCACTATAAACAAACATCTGCACCTCTTCCGTCCCATTTATTTCTTACTTTTTTTTTTTAGGAAAAAAACTTGACCCTTCCCTTAATTAAATCTGTACAACCATTCTAATTTTTCTTTTATTAGTCTGGACTCTGTCACAGATTTACTCAGGAATCTCTTCTACCTGTCTATTAGATACAGCACCCACTACGCTTCTTAAACAATGTGCGCTTACATTTCTGTTTGCATGTCTCAAATAATTAATTGCTCTTAGAGTGAGAACTCAGCTGCAAACTCACTTAGAAGAACACAACATCTATGAGCTATTTCAATGCAGTTTTCATCCACCACATAGTACTGAGACTGCTCTCCTTCAGGTCACTATTGACTAAATGCTGACTAGGTTTCCCTAACTAGTCTTCTCCTCTTGGATCTAAGCTCTGCACTGTTAATCCTAACACTCTTCTTTTATGTCTTTCTAGTACTGGGCTTTCTGTCACTGTTCTTCCTGGTTCTCTTCATTTCTTACTGATAAGCAGGAACTGGTCCCCCTCTGTTATCATTAAGCAAGGTGTCCCTCCGGAATTTGTCGTTGGCCCTTTTATTTTCATACTTTAAATCTTTAAATGCTTGTTCTTGGTCACATAATTGGATGCCATGGGTTCAGTTTCCACTGTTATGGTAATTATACTCATTTATTTTTCCACCCCCTTTTCAGTGCATTTTTTCCATCTTTATAATATCTTGCACATCTCTCCATCTCTCTCCATGAAAAATGCTGAAACACTTATTCATGCTTTCATAACTTCTTGTCTTGATTACTGCAACATTCTTTTTTCTGGTCTCCCGACAAAAAAACACTGCTAGGCTATGTTCTCACTTTTGCTATAAAGTCTGAATACATCTCCCCCATTCTCCACAAACTTCACTGGATAGCCATTTCATACCATGTTCAGTTTAAGCTATTTATCATTACCTTTAAAGCTCTCAATAGTTCTGGTTCCCACTATCTTACTGAACTTCTTCACTCACTTATGCGTCCCTGCTCTTTACATTAATCTGGTACTGAATTGTCCCCCAAATGTCAACTCATAAATATCTTCAATGAGTGGTAGATCTTTTAGTGTTGTGGCATCCAAACTATGAAATTCTCTCCCTTAGAATACTCACAATGCCCGCCCATCCTCAGTGCTATGCCTCTGGATTCTACTATCTATTTGTTCTTTCTTCAGGGGTGTCGGAAGCATTTTTTCAGAAACTGAAAACTACAGCTTTTCAGCCCTTGCAGAGCATCACCAGAGAAGATGCGCAGTCCCTGGGAATTTGTCTACTAAGCATCTGCATTTTATTTAATATAATGTTGATTTGTTCAATTACTAAGGTCCCCTGAAGTGTAGTGTCCATCTAAAAAGAGCTGTGATTATTACAAGATTCACCCAATATAAATGAACATACCCTTGATTTAAAGATGCTGACGTACAAGCTTAGCCCCTGTTTCAATTCAAATCAGATGTGTGGAAAGCATTAAAGCAATGAAAACTGTGTCCCTGTCCAGTTACTTACAGAGTGGACTATGTGTACACTGGCCCTTTATAATAAATTATTCAGCTGTCCTTATTTGCCCTTGTGAATGTGCCTTTGTTTCTTGGCCTACTTTCTTGTTAAGTCTTAATGCTCATAACCAAAGCTAATTGGAAGAATAAACACTGATTAACAATAATTTTAAAATCACTGACAGGCAAAGTGTAAAACATCTCATTACACAATAACCTTCCAGGGGGTGAAATGTATGTGGCAACAAGTGATCAATCAGTTCTAGAAGGAAACAAAAATCTGAGCAAATCTGAGTTGCAATGGTAAAGCCACTGAGCCAGAGGCCCTATCTCTTAGCTCTGTAGTTCCAGAGCAAACGTAAAAAAGCATGGAGCAAACATCTTGAATTACATCTCTGTATGTATTTTTGCCTAAGTATTCCTTAAAGGATTTTAATCTCTAACATTTTTCTCTCACTTTTGGGTTAGTCTGCTGAAATAGATGAAGAACTCCTTCAGACTGACACTCTGAGAGACAGATCACCCACTGAATCAGCAGCAATATGTGGATCCATGGCTGATATACGGTGTCATCAAAAGTCATCAACACAACTTGCCATAACGCAATCAGATCAGTATTGGACACCTGAGCGCCAACAGCTTCTAATGCTAGAAAGCATGAAGGAAAAAAAATGTATTATTAAAAGATTGTGTGCATTTGCATGCAAGTCACTTCTAAACATGTGGGGGCACTAAGCAACATCCTCCAGTATTTTTCTGTATGTAAGGAAGAAAATGAATTAATACTTTATTCATTTGAATCAGGAAAAAAAGATCAATAAATGCTAAACACAACATAACATTACTACAGATTAATTGCAATTCTTAAATTACTATTTAATGAATTAAATAATCATAAATTAGACAAACACATACAAATCAGATACAAATCCTGCGTGCCTTATTTCTTTCTAGTTTTATGTGGAAGCCAGAAACTGACCATCAGAGCAAAAAACTTCATTTACCTCTCGCTAGGCTATTGGCGAGGTGATGCTTTGTGTCTTCTGGTCTGGAGCAACTCAGTGAAAACAGCATGACGTTGTACGAAACGCTGATTTCAAGTTTAAGCTGTTCAGCAGTGGCTGGCAGACCTGTGCGGGTTCAGAGGTGGAGAAAAAGACGACACACTGTTTAATTACCGACGATTTACGTTTAATTACGTTACATATGGTAACACTTGGTGAACGGTCAACAAAATGACCTAAACAAGCCTAGCACCTTGAATTTTTTGCTGTAGTTTGAGGCACTCTGCATAACAATATTTTCGCACGTCTTTAAGTGTGTGGCGGCGTTTTTCATATTCCTGAAAACAAATATAAAAGCACTTCATAAGTCTGTGTACAACGAATAAGAGAATGTTCATGTACACAGATAACGCTACCTTCCACTTTTTAATGACGTTGTTGTTCTCGTTAGCCCATCTGTCCACCAAACACGAATTAACAGACATGCCCCAGACACGGGTAACGAGTCCCTACCGCAATATGTCAAACTACAACAAAGTAAAAGCAGAAATATGTCAAACTATAACAAAGTAAAAGCAGAAACATGCGCAAACTGACACTCAGGACCAACGAACAGAAAACATTTCAGCAACCGTTGCGTACTTTCCCTCGTGCTCGAGTGAATATACGACGTCAGCGCCACCTGCTGTTCTGGAAGCGCGCACTCAGAAAAGTCCCCTGATCGAATCCCACTGCCCTTAAGCACACTAGTACATGCTTACCATCATGTACTATGGGGGGGGGGATAAGGAGCTAACTTAAGGGGGGGAGAGGATAAGAAGCTAACTTCGGCGTCGTTTTTTAACGACGCTGAAGTTAGCTCCTTATTCGCAGCTCCTTATTCGAAATTTTCGTTCCACCTCAAATACTGCGCTCCAGGCTGCAATATCGCTATTTCGCCTGTAGGGGGAGGAAACTTTACTGAGGATTACATTCAGAAGTACGTTGCCTTTTTCAGAAATGCATTTAGAGAAATAAAAACGTTTTTAATATTTACATGTTTTTAATATCTACTGGCTCATAAAGACATGAATAGCAATTTCCAAGCAGGAAAATGCCCTAAATGCTTTGGTCCACTGAAAACTCACTTGTTCAGGTCCGAATAGGATGTGTAGAACTAGTTTCACTTGTTACTTGTTTGGACCAAAATATTCTTCACTGTTAAATTTACATGGGAACTTTGTTTATGTGTACATTGGCTTATAATATATGGCAAATTCTTGGCAAAAAAGAAATGGGTTAAATGCTTTGGTCCACTGAAAACTCCCTTGTTCAAGGTAAAATAGGATGTGTATAACCAGTGTCGCTTGTTACTTGTATGGACCAAAGCATTCAACTCATTACTTTCTTGCCTAGACGTTACCATGTATCATAAGCCAATGTGAATATAAGCAAAGTTCCCATGTGAAGAATGTTTTGGTCCAAACAAGTAACAAGTGATGCAGGTTATACACATCCTATTCTGACCTGAACACGTAAGTTTTACAGCATACACTATAGTCTGTAGCACACAAGAGTATTAGGTTATTATGTACACGTTGTTAAGTTGTCTGGAGGCAACTGACGAATTGAAACAAACGAGCATGCTGTGTGTGCACTGTGCAACAGCGCGACAAAACATTACCTGTCCTTTTATTAACTGCACAAGTAGTGCTGGTCATTAGCCGCTAGCTAACTGGGTAAGGGTGTCATGGGTCTGTAACTCTGTCCACCGTTTTAGGGAACATATTTCATTTTAAAGTAACTTACAGGGCTTTTCCCTGCCTTTCTGGAGGCCTTATATTTCACTAAAACTATCTAATATGCATATCCACATAATTATGGATTATTATAATTACTATATTTTAAAAAGTGCTGTATTTTAAAGAAAGTACATTAAGAAGTAGATTATATTAGATGTATATTTCAAATATGACAAAATGCTGATTCTACAGCAGCAAAATTATTGTATCAATACAGTTTAAACATTTAATAAGCCTTCTGCCATTGTGCCCCATCAGGTAAAACAGGCTACGTTTGCTTTGCACTGTCCCAACCTGATGACAGTGATATAGTATGATGCGATTCCATATTAGATTCTTGATGAATGTGGGTTGTTGTTATTCAGCCTGGTTCTATGTGCCCCTTTTTATCTCCAAGCACCCGCCCCTTCAAAAATCTCTGCACGGCCCTGCTTACCATGTATATTTTCTCGTAAACATTATTATGTATCATTAAAATCCCTAAATTGTCAAATATCCCAGAATTTTACAATGACCTGAAACATTAAAACCACCAGCTTAACATTGTGTAGGTCCCCCTAATGCTGCCAAAACAGCTTTGATCCGTCGATGCACGGACTCCACAAGAAGGTGTACTTTGGCATCTGGCACCAAGACATTAGCAGCAAATGCTTTAAGTGCCGTAAGCGGCAAGGTAGGGTCTCCATGAATCAGACTAGTTTATTCTGCACATCCCACACATGCTCCATCGAGATCTTGGGAAATTGGAGGCCAAGTCAACATTCTTTGTCATGCTCCTCAAACTAGGTAATATTTGTTGCCATAAAGGCATACACTTGGTCTGCAGCAATATTTAGGTAAGTTGTATATGTCAGAGTAACTGAAGTATGAATGCCAGCACCCAGGAGAACATTGCCCAAAGCGTCATACTGACTCCACATGGTTGCCTACTTTCCAATAGTGCATCCTGGTGATATCTCTTTCAGTGTGAATGATCAGACCAGGCCATCTTCTTCTGTGGCTCCAGGGTCCAATTTTCATAGGCCCTTTCCACGGAGGGTGGATCAATATGGACACCAACTGGTCTGAGGCTACACAACCCCACACAGCAAACTTTTATGCACTGTGTGTTCTGACACCTTCATATAATTTCCAGCATTATTTATTTCAGCTATTTGTTCAATAGTTGATCTTCTGAGGAATCAGATCAGATGGGCCTGCACTCCCACTCCATGTCCATCAGTGAGCATTGGGCGTCCATGACCCTGTCACCAGTTCACATGCTGATCTTCCTTGATCCACTTTCATACCAGGAACACCTGACAAGACCTTCTGTCTTGGAGATGCTCTGATCAATTCACCTAGGCATCACAATTAGTCCCTTTTGTTAAAATTACTCAGATCCTTACACTTGCCGATTTTCCCTGCTCCCTACACAGCAACTTCAAGAACTGACTGTTCACTTGCTGCTTAATATATCCAAACACGTGTCATTTTTACAAGATAATCAGTGTTTTTCACTTCACCTGTCAGTAGTTTTAATGTTGCGTCTGATCAGAGTATTGTTTATAGAACAGTGTGATAGATGTTATGGGACAGTGTGTTAGGTATTATAGGACAGTGTAACAGATATTATGGGAAAGTGTGATAGATATAGGGCAGTGTAATAGATATTATAATACAGGGGCAAATTAGGCCTTAATCTAGAATTGTTAATTAGGTCTTTATAAATAGCTTTGTAAAACACAGACTAATTGGAGATATGGACTATGGAGTCTTGAACTAAAACAACCAAGATTAATTTAAAACCACATGTGCTAGTCTGAATTAGCTGAACTGAGGTTACCTATAAAACATGAAATGGACTCAGAAAAGCCAAAAACTTGCACAAGAGAAATATTGCACACCAGAGAAAACCATAGACTTATCAGTCCGTGGTGTTTGGCTGTGTGAGGTTGTGTGTGTGAAGTGACAGGCGTTGACAAAAACAGTAATAATAAAAATAATGCACCAGAAGAGTGGCACATCATAACTTGCACGTCTATAAATTGCACATTCCACCCCAAAGATTGCCTGAGAAAATTGCATTCAGAGAATTACTGCACAATACATCAGAGAAACTTCCATGGATGTTTGTGTTCGTTAGTCAACAGCAAGGACTTTGTTGTAGAGTCTGACAGCAGTTGGAGGGAAAGACCTGCGGAATCTCTCCTTCCCACAAAGGAGCTGCTCAGTTCTGTCAGAGTCTCCTGCATGGGGTGGGTGTTGTTATACAACAGGGATGACAGCTTAGCCACCGTGCACCTGTCATCCACAACCTCCACTGGGTCCAGAAGCCACCCTAGAACAGAGCTGGCGCTCCGGATCGGCCTGTTCAGTCTCTTTCTGTCCCCAGCAGAGATGCTGATGCCCCAGCAGACCACACTATAAAAGATGTCTGCTGCCACCACAGAGTCATAAAAGGTCCTCAGGAGCAGCCCCTGCACTCCAAAAGACCTGAGCCTCTGCAGCAGATACAGCCTGCTCTCCCCTTTTTTGTAGAGTGCATTTGTGTAGTGAGTCCAGTACAATTTATTGTTCAGATGAACACCAAGGTACCTGTAGCTCTCCACAATTTCAATGTCCAAACCCTGAATGTTCAGTGGTTTAGTGGAGGATGTTTGTGCCTGCGGAAGTCTACTACCAGCTCCTTGGTTATTCCAGTGTTCATCTGGAGGTAGTTCTGCTGGCACTATTTCACAAAGTCCCAGGTCAGTTCTTTATACTCCTTGTTGTCTCCATTAGTGATGAGACTGACTATTGCAGAGTCACCAGAGAACTTCTGCAGGAAGCAGTTGGTGGAGTTCTGAGAGAAGTCTGCAGTGTAGACGGTGAAAAGGAACGGTGCCAGACCCGTTCCCTGCGGGTCCCCAGTACTGCAAACGATCCTGTCCAACACATAGCCCTGGGTTCTCACATACTGTGGTCGGTTTGTGAGGTAGTCCAGGATCCATGTGGCAAGGTGATGGTCCACTCCTGTGTGCTCCAGCTTGTCCCTCAGGATTGTGGGAAGGATGGTGTTGAAGGCACTGGAGAAATCAAAGAACACGATTCTCACAGTGCTCCTGGCCGTTTCCAGGTGAGACAGCATCATCCATTCTAATGCCAGGCCGGTAAACAAACTGACGTGGGTCCAGCAATGAGCTCACCAGGGGCTCAAGTGGGATGTCAGAGCCACGGGCCTGTAGCTGTTAAGGTCCTTTGGATCTGGGGTCTTTGACACTGGTACCACACAAGAGGTTTTCCAAAGCTGTGGTACTCTCCCCAGCTTCAGGCTCAGGTTAAAGATGTGCACCATCACTCCACACAGTTGATCTGCGTATCTGCTGGATGACGTGGTTGGGGGAAGGAGCAGAGAGTATGGAAGTGGTGTGAAGTGTCTGAGGTGTGGCAGAGGTGGGGGTACCAGTGGGAGATGTTAGAGGCTGCATCAAGGAGGGCAGTATGGGGGAGAGGCAGGGGCAGATGAATCTGGCCCCCAGGCACTATCTCTGCACTTCAGGACTGTTTAGAGCACACTGACTGGGATATGTTCAGGGAGGCTGCAACCTACAGCAGCTCTACCAACCTGGAGGAGTGGGAGCAACATCTCTAGCACCACAACGCTGAATACAGAGGCCCCCTAGGGCTGTGTGCTCAGCCCTCTACTGTTCACGCTGCTGACCCACGACTGTGCAGCAATGCACAGCTCAAACCACATCATCAAGTTTGCCGATGACACGACTGTGGTAGGTTTTATCAGCAGGAACAATGAAGCAGCATACAGAGACTAGGTACAACCGCTGACAGAGTGGAGCGAAGCCAACAACCTGTCCCTGAATGTGAAAAAACAAAAGAGATAGTTGTTGACTTCAGGAGGGCGCAACGTGAACACTCTCCGCTGAGCATCGGCGGCTACTCAGTGGAGATCGCCCAGAGCACCAAGTTCCATGTTGTTCACATCACAGAGAACCTCACATGGACCCTCAACACCAGCTCCATCACCAAGAAAGCCCAGCAGCGTCTCTACTTCCTGCGGAGACTGAGGAGAGCGCACCTTTCACCCCCAATCCTTGTTCTACAGAGGGACCATAGAGAACATTCTCTGTAGCTGCATCACAGCCTGGTATGGGAATTGCAACGTTTCAGACCGCAAGACCCTACAGAGGATTGCGAGAACAGCTGAGAAGATCACTGGGGTCTCTCTCCCCACTGTCACAGACATTTGAATCCGCAAAGCCACCGGCATTGTAGATGACCCTACTCAACCCTCACACACACACTCTTTTCCCCCTCCCATCTGGAAAAAGGTTGCTAAGCATACGGGCCTCCACTATCAGAATGGGGAACAGTTTCTTCCCTAAGGCCATCAGACTCCTCAACTGGAACTGAAGCATAATACACACACACACACACACACACAACGAACAACCCCCCTCCCACCCCCCACCCCCTTGAACACTGACAAAGGCTAAAAAATAACAGAAATTTGGAAGGAAAATTAATATATCACATAATAATATATTACTTAAGATACAATATTAATTGTATTTTATTTTAGGAGAGCATCTGGCCCTCACAGTGTCTGCTGAGAAAAACTCTGGCCCTTGGACAAATGTAGTTGACAACCCCTGCTTTAGAGCCTCCTTGCTCTCCTCTGACCATCTCTGCACTGTGTGGTTGACTGCTGGCTACCTGCAGACTAAGGGCTCATACACAGAGACTAGGTGCACCAGGTTGTGATCTAATCATGCGCCGTTATCGCGCTAACATGCAAAAATTCCCTGGTGAGGTTGTATGGACACATGCTAATGGCTAACAGCTCAATGTCTCTACTGCAAAATTATTCTTTCACAGTGATGTGCCCAGGGTTACGTTATCTGTCTTTCACAAACACTGCCAGTCCCCCTCCTTTCCTCTTACCACATCCTGTCTGCCTGCAGCAGCTGGTATCCGGGCAGCGCCATGCTAGTGTCCAGAGTTAGCGGTGTTAGCCAGGTCTCCATTAGCATCATGATGCTACTTTGCCAGCACTCTGGAACCAGGATGGCGCCGTTAACTCGTTCATCTTGTTGGGGAGAGATCTTATATTCCCCACTCCCCATGCAGGGTGCAGCTCTAACAGCTGATCTCTACTGTAAACAAAAAGCCCACACGCCGGGTCTCCACACACGGGGGAAAAAGTAAAAAGTACCATATAGAAATGGCCAAAACTAGCACAAAATGGTAGTGCATGGTGCCTCTGGAGAACATTCCAGATGATGACCATCTGGACAGTTCAGATGAGGGGTCACCCACACCTACATTGAGTATATTAGTGCATTGATTTTCAAATGACTGTTTCTGTGTCAGCTAACTGAACCATTTATCATTTAATACACATTCTTTTGATCATATGAACTGTTGTTGTTTCTAGGAGAAAGTTAAATGGACAGAGCTAAAGAGCTGCAAGGTAGTTTACCCTCCACATCCTTGGAAGCTATGGTGTCTGGCAGCACAGGTCACCAGAACAAAAGAATCTCAATCCATGAAAAGCTGGCTATTGAATTTCATGAACACAAGTTAAAGTATCTAAAGGAGTAACATGAAATGAAAATGAAGATACTGCAAGTAGAACTAGAAATAAAGATGAAGGAGAGAGAGAGATGCAACTGTCTCAATATTATACCAGTCATTAATAAGATGTTTATTAAATCAAGTTGAATGTTTGAGTGTTTTTAATATACCAGACAAAATATACACTTATTTTTAGACTTCACTAATTCGCTTTTACATGTGAAAATATTTCTGATATCAGAAAAAGAATGAAAAGTTAGTCAAGTAGCTGCTTAAAGTGGCAAAATGCAAAAGCATCTCTGTATGCAAGTCCTTCTTTGTGGTTAGTTGTAAGTGGTAGTACATCTGGATTGTCATCCCCTTGTATTGCAGGATCTGAGCATCCTCGCTGCATCAGGTAGTTGTGAAGAACAGCTGTTGCATTAATGACAACGGAACATCTTCTTGGCTTGAATCAAAGTGTTTTGTGAAGGCACTGAAAACAACTCTTCCAAACACCAAACATGTGCTGTACTAGACATGCGCTTATGAGCTTAGTTGTAGCGCCTCAGGTGTAGTTGGGTGCAAGTGTGGTGTAAACAAAACATTCTTCTGAGCATACCTACTACCACCAAGTAATATTTCATTATGATCTCCTGTTTCAAACTGAGCACACAGAGATGAGTTAAGGAAAATCCGTGTATCGTAACTGGGGAGTGCACACACCTTGGGCATTAATGGAAAACCAGTTCTTGCGATTCATGTATATCTCAGCACCTGGGACATTTTATGGGAACATGGGTTCCATCTATGCACCCCTGTAGTGGGTTTAGTGTGAGCCCAGTCAATCACTTTATTACAGAGCAGTATGGACTCAATCTCTGTATCTAGATCCCAAACAATGGGTGCACCAATAAGAGCGGTTAGAATAATTGGTGAGACACTTCCTGTCTTGCTGCTGGTGCTCCCCAGCGTGCTAGCATGCTCCTAGTCTGTTTGTACTTCTGTTTTTAGCCGCATTATAACTTCTAGTGAGTTAAATTAACGTTTCAGATGATTATTAAACTATTTCCATCAGTCTTCAATGTCACCAGCCCACTGATGAGAGACGACTGGTCTGACAAACGGTAAGTTTCAGTATGGAGTTTGGTGAGTGCCTTCTCTGCACGGAGTGCGGCATGTTTAGTTCAGCCCCTCTCTACACCAATAGCTCTAGTTCCAGCGTAATGTTTACTTGTGTGAAGTGTACGTTAGTCATGTATCTGACAGAGAAGGTTTCAGAGTTAGAGGAGCGCATCCGGACATTAAGGAGGATAGGAGATAAGAGTCAGGTGTGCTGCTAGCCAGGCCGGGTGCCTTAGGGAAAGATAGCTCGACCCTGACTCCGGCTGTAGAGCTCCCACAGCAGGGCAATTGGGTTACGATTCGGCGGCATAGTCGCAAAGCATCCCACGCGAGCACCACTCTCCTCCTCCCGTTCACGTGTCAAACAGGTTTGCCCTCCTCAGTGATGCGCCAGCTGAGAAGCCTGTTCGAAGTGCTCTGGTTATAGGTGATTCAGTTCTCCGACACGTGAAATTAGCTACTCCTTTAGGGACTCCAGCAAAAGCTACTGTTAGGTGTATACCGGGTGCCAGAGCGCCGGACATCGCAGGGAACCTGAAGCTGCTACCTAGCCATAGGTATGAGAGGATAGTCTTTCATGTAGGGGTTAATGATATTCGTCTGCGGCAGTCAGAGGTCACTAAGGCTAGTGTTAAAGAGGTGTGCACATTAGCCCAGACTATGTCCGACGCAGTAGTATGCTCTGGCCCCATCCCAATACGACGTGGCCCAGAGACTTACAGCAGGCTTCGGGCACTGAATTGCTGGATGTTCAGGTCGTGCTTGGAAAACAATGTGGGATTTATCGACAATTGGTCCACGTTCGAGGGCAAGCCTGGCCTCTTAGCCCTGGACAGTATCCACCCCTTGCGGGAGGGTGCTGCTCTCATCTCCTGCAGCATAGCCCATAGTCTGTCAGCTAGCCGGCGGCGCAGTTCAGGTAGTTGCTGCTGACAAACCAGTGCCGGGGCCAGGCGGCAGACAAACTGGCTTAACCGACCATCTGCGAGCTGCCTTGAGTCATCACCTAGGCTTCACCCTAAGTTTTATAATATCAAGACTGTGTCTGTCCCCCGAACTAAAGAGAAATGTAGGAAATACCAAAAAGTGTGCTTAAATAATTTAATAAATGTCTCTCATACTTCCAGTCAACTCAGCACCTTAGATCTAAAGCTAAAGTTGGGACTGTTAAACATAAGATCGCTCACCCCTAAAACTGCTCTTGTCAACGAATGAATAACTGATCAGAATATTGATACTTTATGCCTTACAGAGACCTGGATTAGACATGTTTGTTGCTATAAATGAGGCTACACCTCCAAGCTACAACTAACTACACAGTCCTCCCTCACTTTTGTATCAGCCGTGCACATGGGCGTCGTCACCATTCAATCAGAGGGGGACGTGTCCCCCTCACATTTCATAATTATTCGTTTGGACCCCCCCCACATTTAACATAAATAATTAGTTCACCCAGCGCGGTTGAATCTTGAATCTTTCGCGAAAGAATCCACTCCACTTAATCGATATAACAATACACACACCACTGGAAATCCCAGCAGCCTGTCTGTGCACTGACGATTCATTTCACTTGCATGTGGTGAGTTGGCAAACCCGGAACGGATTTCCAGTGGTGTGTGTATTCTTCTATCTATTAAGTGGACTGGATTCTTTCGCAAAAGACTCAAGATGCAAGAGTCAACAGGGGTTTCCAAACACCCCCACCCCCTAAAAGGACAAGACTTTGCACGCACGCAGCAACTCCGCCCCCACCCAAACCACGCCCCCACACCTAAACCCCGCCCCACGCTCAAACCCCGCCCCCATGCGCAGACCGATGCGTCCCCTTCACATTAAAAATGCTTCTGATGCCCCTGGCCGTGCAACTCATAGTTGCCACAGCTCATCGTTTTATTGAGAATCTTCTTGAAAATCAGCTGCTGCAGATCTAGATGCAGAGTGAACGATTCTGCTGAAATCACAAAACTGGCTGCTCGCTGTCTCTCTCTCTCTCTCTCTACATACATATATATATAAAATACATATATATATATATATTAGGGTAGTAACAACTTCAGACTTTTTCAGGTCAACTTATCCGTCAACAAGTCGAATCCGAAGTCGAGTCGAATAGTCTTTTGATGACGTCACACATGCGGTGGAGGAACACAGGTGTCCAACATTGAGCAACACTGGTAAATTTAAGTGTACAACAGAAAGTGGAAACACTCAGTGGCACCACTCAGCATCTGGACGACTCTCTGCAGTACTAGCGTTAACCACGTTAGCTAGCGTTAACCACGTTGCCGTTTCAGATGCCGTGCAGAACGCCGGTACTGTTACTGTACTTTAACACCGACTTGCAGGTTGTGCAGGTC
>JBBIGA010009495.1:0-15280 GCA_037576975.1 Alestes dentex | reverse complement strand
TTAATGCGTTATTATCGCACGCAGCTCTACACATAGACATATATTCTATGAAAACCAGCCGAGGCCTAGAGCGCTGCATGGACAAAAGTAATGGGACACCTGACCCATTACACCAACAGAGACTTTACTGACACTGCATTCAGATACATAGACTTTCATATGGAGTTGGTCCCCCTTTACAACTGCTATAATGGTTCCGCCCCCCCATGCTCTGGACTCTGAGGGTAATTTGTTTTTCTATAACAAACTAGATAAAATGTGAATGCCCTGCAGTGGAAAATAGCTTTGGTTTTATATTTGATTTGATTACATTAATGTTTGAGATTTGCAGAAATATTTGAACTGCAGCTTTTTAACACTGCACTAACAGGGAACGCTGCTGTTAATAAGCTCCTTATTTGTTTAAAATGATTGCAGTATAGCAGTTCATATAGCAATACACTAAAAATAAAAGTGTGCAATACAATCCTTTTGAATCATTTAATTTTGCAGATAACAATGTGATATATATGTGTGTGTGTGTGTGTGTTTTGCGATACAACAACATATATAAAACGTACATTTTGATAGTGTATATGTTGCTGAAAAAAAAAACCCAGTTAAAAACACTTTCCTGCATCCTTGGTTCCTTCTGTTGAGTCCACATCAGCCTTTATACTACTAAATAGAGATAACTGCTAAAACATCGAAATGCATAAACTGATATAACCACCCACCGACCCGCACGCACGTGTGCACATGTAATAAATGTAGAAGCTTCCATACAGGTGTTTATCCTAAGTGAGAATTGTACTATTGTGATTGTTTATTTGCTTAGTGTCATTTTCTTATAGAAAAGCAGTATTATTAATAATACTTTTAACAAACAACTAGAATGCATGTGTCAGAGTTGGAATAATGCCAATATCTCAAACAGCTTTGGAGGAGAAATGTTTCCAAAATTCAGCTATACTACTACTACTACTACAACAACAACTAATAATAATAATAATAATATTAATAATAATAATAATAATGATTATTAAATAAATAAATAAATACATAAGTGATAAAAGAGGAGGAATTAATAAACAGAATTCATAAAATGCCATTTAAGAAGAATTCAGCAATGGATTACACTGCTAATGAAATAACAAAAACAAAGTAAAAGCCAGGATCTTAGACAATGTGAATGTGAAATGTCAATATTTACAAATGTTAAACATGGTCACATGGTTTGATGTAGACTATAAAGTGACCACACCTAGACATCAAATATGGCGGAGTTTAAACAAATTCACAGGTTAAACAGGCAGAGTGTGCCTAAATCCAGAGCAAAGTACAAACACATATACTCACATGACTGACCAACACACAGAAAAACACAGTAGCAAGACTTGACATGCCTTCTTCAAAAAGACAACACAAACTTACATTTACGAAGTCTCCTCCTTGAATCATGAAGTCCTTAATCACCCTGCAACAGAGAATAAAATGATTTGGAGGGTGTGCATAATTCATGCATAATACATACTTCAATGGAATAAAACAAACAGTACATGTAGCGTGATGCTGTGAACTGAAGTGACTTATGCATACTGTATGTTTGGGGTAAAATTATTCTTTTAGCTAAGTTTATTGTCTAAACACACTAATTATAATTTATTGTGATAGAGCAACATTATAATAGCATATTATACAGTCTTATAGATATCATCGCAAAAACGGGACAGGCTGTGACATTGATTTATACACCCTGTCCTTTACTGTATTTAGGCTGGAATTACTATTGTAAATATTGTAAAATGAAATGACAAAGACTAATATCTAGGTCACCTCCCACAAATAAACTTTGCATTAACATCAGTGAATAAATAAAGGAGTGCCTCTTTACTTGACCAAGTAATAGATGTGGTATTGCTATGGCTCAGCTATTTACATGACCCGTTAATGCTAATGCTTTCCAGCAGGCCAAACCATGTTCTGATGCCTGATTTTGGTATTGCTGAAGATTACTCTGGACTTTAGTCAATGTAAGCAGTGTCAGTAGCAACGGTGTTCCCTAAAGGCACTCGCCTTATGCCAGACTGCGAAAACTGTTCAGGAAGGGTTAAGGAAGTTCAAGCTGTTGATTTAGCCTCCATATCTCAATCTGACCTTTGGACAAACCAGTCTGATTTGTACAGACCACACCTAGTCAAGAATCCACGGTAACTACTCTCTTAGTCCAGCAACATCCTAGAATCCATGAGAAACACACCAGCAAACTAGTAATTGCTTAAGCTGAGCAATCATACTTCATTTTCTTCTCAAAATGCATTTTTGCTGTTGTTTCTATTGAGTCCATTTGTTGTTAAGCAAGCTATTGAAAATAATTGTGAATAAAACAACAAATAAAGGCACTGGTTCAGGAAATACTCTGTTTCTGATCTGTAAATCTATTTTCAGGAGAGAAGTAGGCCAGACCCAGAACAGCAATGTGATGTCAGCACCAACAATTTCTTAAATGGCCAGTCCTAAAAGTTCACAAAATTCTGATCAAAAAAAAGGGAAGGAGCTCTGTAACTTCTACAAATATACACTATATGGACAAAATAATTGTGATGCCTAACCATTACATCAACAGGGACTTTAATGACATTGCATTCAAATACACAGACTTTAATTTGGAGTTGGTCCCCCTTTGCGGCCATAACAGCTTCCACTCTTCTTGGAAGACTGTAAAAACGATTCTGGAGTGTTTCTGTGCCCATTCATTCCCTAGAGCATTTATGAGGTCAGGCACTGACGCTGGGCAAGAAGACCTGGCTCACAATCTCGTGTCCGGTTCATCCCAAAGGATGGGGTTGAGGTCAGGGCTCTGTGCGGGCCAGTCAAGTTCTTCCACACCAAACTCATCTAACCAACCATGTCTTTATGGAGCTTGCTTTGTTCACTGGGACACAGTCATGCTGGAATAAAAAAAGGTTCTTCCACACACTGGGTCCACAAAGTTGTCAAAATGTCTTGGTATGCTGAAGCACTGCCCTTCCCTGGAAGTAAGGGGGCTAGCCCAAACCCTGAAAAACAGATGTGTCCCAATACTTCTGTCCATATACTGTACATAAACAGTGAGTGCAAGAAAAGCATCTAAAGTGAGACTTTGTTTTATACTGTTTAAGAGCACATTAAAATTAATCAAAGGTCTGTTTGAAATAATAAGCTATGTAAGCAAACATCAACTGCAGGCTGCATTACTGGAATCATCAACATCATCCTTTATTAAAACAAAATATAAAACACCAAGAGATAAACTGAATGATAAGAGAATTAAATTAAACGAAATCAACAATGAACAGAATGAACAGTAATACAAGTGGGTCAAACTTTAGCTCATCTTGCATCATATTCCAGCTCTCTAGTGTCCCATTGTAAAAATCTGGTTTACCCAGCGCAGTAAATGCTCAGGGGTCCTGGAGTATAATAAAATCAGAGTGGATTTGTTATAGTCCTTTAACAGTAAGCATGAAAGTGCAGTACTGTGGTATCTGGACGATGAAAACCTTATGTTTAAAAACACTCACTGAAATTCCCTCCATACAGACAGAGACCCACCTAACTCTATCATGAAGCACACAGTGATAAGTCCGGTTTAAGTCTTCTGTAAAGAACCATACAGCAGACAGACAAGAGAGGTGCCTCCACAATCATTGGTAGCCTAGTGGTTAGGGTGTTCGCCCTGTGATCAGGAAGTCATAGGTTCAATTCACAAGACTGCTAAGCACCTCTGAGGTACCCTGAGTAAGGTACCGTCCCCACATACTGCTCCCTGTGCGCTGTTTTCCTGGCTGCACACTACTTCACTTGGTGAATGAGTTAAACGCAGAGGAGGAGTTTTATGCTGTTCACACTGTGTGCTGTGGTGTGTTCACGTATGACAGAATGGTCACTTAATAAAAAAAAAACCAACATATTTTCTGCTATGCATAAGGAATCAAGCTTTGTTTCTATATGAGAAAACAAGTGTCTGTTTATTAGTGAGCCTGCTGATGTGGTATTTAAAAGTAAGTTTCTCATCCAGCCAGATGCCAGAATACTTGTATTTAGTTGCTCTTTCAATACTGGATCCATTTAAAGTAAAGGCACTAAGCACGCTTCTTGCAGTTCTATACAGGTCATATCTGTACAAGTCACTTAGGCCATCAACATCACTTTCTTAACTATGGATTAAAGGCTGTGGCATTAATTCATTTATACACCCTGTCCTTTACTGTATTTAGACTGGAATTAATACTGTAAACATTATGAAACAAAATGACCAATAACTAGGTCTCTTTTCATTGACATCTGTGAATAAATAAAGGAGTGCCTCTTTTCTTTTAGAGATGAAACGAATGAATGAACATTTTTTTGGGAATGTTAAGGTTTGATCATTTACACCACCACTCTAAACTTTACACAAACATATTCATACCTGCAATTCTGTGTGCACATGAACAAAAAAAAAAAAAAAGACAATCACATTTGCTTGTTTACTCATTAGTGTTGTGTATGTGTCAAAGAAATCGATGCTCTCTAGGCATACCACTCCTTCCACCAGCTTAATACCTAAATACTTACATTGCTGTGAACAACCAACCCCCCTCACCCCCTGTGGCCTGAGCCCCACTGCGACTGCTCCCCTTCTCAAGAGGGGTATTCATGTGCATTTAATTGTGTACACATGCAGCAAACATGTACAATGTGGCTTCACTTTACATTAAATGTTATTTGTGAAGGTCAGCATTCATTACATACAGTCAAACACAGATATTCAAAGTAATATTGGGATGGGCTATGCCAGCCTTACCTGTGAAATGTGCATCCTTTGTATCCAATAGGAACACCATCTTTCCTGTGGGAGCAGATTTGCATGTAGAGGCAAATGAATGTGAAGGGAAAGCAGAATATGAAAAGTGATGCAGAACAAACACGACCTGCACTGTTCTCTGAGAAATGCTGCCTTACTAAAATACATTTCTACATGTCAATTTAATTGCTAAGGTTACCCTGCAAAACATAAGCCAGACTCACATAATCAGACTATGCAATGTGCAATATGTACAAGTTCGATACACATATAAATTGCATATAAACTCTCTTTCTCTATATGACAAAAATATACAAAATTGCCCGACCCAGTTTCAAAAACCATGATAATTCTGGCACTGGTAATATGACTGGGCACAGATCTATCAGAAGAACCGCCTTAAATATTTTAACCATTCCAAAAAAACTAGATCCATTCATATGAAGCTTTATAGTCAAGAGGGTTTTTTAAAAAAAACAGGGCATCAAGATGGCCCCATGAGACAGTTTAGATTCCTCAATCCCCAGAACAGGTTACCTGAACTCCCCTGTGCAGAACTGCCTGTAAAACAATACAAGGGTGTGTCAATGAATGAAACACAACACAGACATGGCAAAGATGCTCTACATATCAGCCTGGAATTACTGCACTAATAACTGCACTAATAACAGGTCGGTCCACAGACCCAGCACATGGAAATATTATATTTTAACAATCTTTACACAAGTGAGTCAGTAGTCATATCAATCGTGCAGCAAATAATACATCACTCTTACTGTATTATAGGATTCAAGACTTCCTACTACCTGAAGTTCTCTGCAGTCTTTGGTACAACATCAGCAAACAGCTCAATCTTCATTCTTCCAACTTCCTGAATACACACAAATACTATTCAGCTAAAATGAGCAAAACACAGCATGCTTTAAGATAGTGGTTTTTAAATTGGTTTTAATATACAGATGGAATTCAACCGAACACTTTTTTCTATGCCTCTACATAAGCATTGCTTTTTTCCCCCAAAAATAATAGTGTGTCCCTAAGGCCATGTTAAACTTCCATAGACGCTAAAGATGCTGATAATGATGTCTGTAAAGAACATAAGCAAACACATTACCTTGTCCTGACATCATTATGAGCTCGTAATGTAGATTTGAAAAGTACAGAAGCAGATTTCAGAAGCACAGAGTATTGAGGGACTGGTGCTCAAGTTGGGACACAGTATGGACTCACAATTTCACTTAATTATTTAACAAATAATTAATAAATGTACGATTAATATTTTGATCCTTTTATTATTTAAAGAAGAGGAAGGTCAAATCGAGGTGGTGAGACAAGTCCAGGTTATAAGTCAGTAGCAGGACCTTGCCAGTGCAGGTTGTTTGCATTTTTCAACCAGATAAGAAGGGAACAACGTGAGCAAAAGCAAACAGAGCTCAGACGTCATACCATCTTTTTTTTTTTTTTGCCAAAATAGTTTATCTTAAATCAATGTTTTTTTTGCCAACTTTGGTCAGTAACATCATTCACTTTAGACATCATAAAAACATCACTGGGGGAGCTCTTCAGATCTGACAAAAGCATTGTGCATGCTCTGGACCCAAAAACATTGACCTCAGGACTGAACTTGTTTTTTTTCCTGAAGTCTTTTTAAGTACGTTTATTGTGAGGGGACAGAACTAAAAGCTTTGTCTATTGTACTGCCACTGCAGAGTAACTGTAGGTTGATTTCAGCCCACACATCCGCCTATATGCCCCAGCTGAGGAGAATCAAGGCGTGCAAGACTCGGACCGTCACGGACCTGCGTGGGATAGGGGGGAAACAGCTCAGCCTTATGAAAAGCTGTTTGTCTGGCAGCATAAATGGAGTCATCCACTGGCGCTGTAAAGAGTATACCAAATCCTGACTCCAGACACTCTGACAGACAGCATCAAGCAAGTTTTGGATTATAAGGAGAGCAGACGATTCACTGAAGAATTAATCAGGCTGCTGAGGTTCAACCTTTAAAAGAAACACAATATGAAGGTAAGCCGTACTGTCAACATTCTCTATCAATATTGACACCAAATGGATGTAGAGCGAAAACAGAACACAATACAGTACAATACAGATAAGCCTGTTTGCTAAGGTATACCTCTAGCTGTTGACTTAGTTGCTACTTGACGCCAGCAGAGAGTCGCCCATAATATAAACAAAAGAAAATGGCGAGTGGTACACACGAACAAAAAAAAAAAAAAACATGCTCAAACATTGCCTCTTTCAAACGCCGGTTTTCACTTTTTTCCTTTGGTGTACTTTTCTTTCAGTTTGATGCCCTACATCAACTCATGTTAAAGCAATAGTTTGGTCAACAATCTCAAATTTAGTCTCACTCCAAATGCATTTTTACAATTAATATGCCACATTATATGTCAATTCTGGATACTTTTAACACATGCAAGTGCAATTTAATTAGTCCCAACCCATGAGAAAATGCATTTATGATAAAACTTATTCAGCTTGAGTTAGTTGGGTAAACTGTGGCCACTGAAAGGCCTGACTTTTGGGGGACATGAGAGGACTTGGGGTGTCAAGAATTCCATAATAAATTTCACACACCTTAGTGGCAAAAACACCGCAGGAACTAAATTACTGCACTATTGTTCTATCATGACCTTTTTAAGATTATATGCATTATATGCATTTTAGTAATACATTAGCTAATATATATTTTTTAGGAACATGAACACAGGCGATTTGAGGTATTGCTATTTTACTATAAATATAAATTACAGTGAAGATAAAGTTGAAACTGTAGTGTCTTGAGTCTCAAGTATAGAGTCAAGCTGATATCAAGGCTCAGCATCCATCCTTGCTGTGTCCGAACTCCAAAGAACAGAAGTCCATACTGAGAAATGCCCTATTTTTCCTTAAAAAGAAAAACTAAAAAAAAGGACTCTTACTAAATCAACACGTTGTCTCTAAGCAAACCAACTTTCATTCACCAAGGTGTTTTTAAAGAGACCATATCCTACATTTTCCTTCTATTTCATTTTTCATTGATGTTTGTGAACCAAAAATATTAATAATTTGTTCCTACATAACTTTCCTAATCATTTCGAATGAATACTTCAAGCCTTTTTATTTAGAGAAAATTGAAGATATGGACCCTTTAATTTATTAAAAATGCACTGTGATAATATATAGCAGTATTATCACAATATAAATACTTTGTCCATTAAGTGCAGCCCTAATATTTATGTAATATTAATAGCCATGCAAGACCTCCGATGTAGTCTTGCCGCACATGCAATATTTTGCTAATGCAAACAGCTGTCCTTGACAAGGTCTGCTTTAAAAACACAAGGGACCAGTCAGGGTCAGGCCTTAGATATGTTCTTATTTTACAGATCAGATTTTAATAAGCCCTTGTGCATTAAACGTATAAATCATTAGTTTTACAAACTTCAGTACTGTTTTAATCAATATTCTAGCAGCCAGTAGCATATAAACATCCTTACAGCTACATTACACACAATTAGGTCTTTCTCTATAAAAATAAACCTACTATTTTCAAATCAATACAAACAAGACAGGACTAATAGACTGAAGTTGTTTTGAGACATCAGCTTGCTTTTCCAGCACAGTTTCATTTTCTGTTAATTGTAAAGGTGTGTGTTTGAAGAGTGGATCTACCAAACACTGCACCACTGCTCTGTGAAGAGTAATGACTGACCTTTTTCATGTAAACTGTCATGGTGATCTATTGATCTGTTTGCCCTAATCTAATGGTAAATCTATTATTAATTCTTAATGGCCTGTCAAACATCCAGTGTCAACTTCACCAAGCCCTGTTCCTGTGGACAGTTGTGTAAGCTAAAGGTGAGCGTTTAAAAGTTATCAGTGTTACATGAATTAACATATCTAAATTACATTACACATTATTAATGACATTATTAGTTACAGGTATATAAATATTTCAATACATTCTGTCAGTTTGTAATTTCTGGCAGGTATCAATAGAAATTGATTTTGACAAAATGTCTTAAAGAGTACTCTTATTTTGTTTTTCTGTGCTGACCGCTTCATCTTACTTTAACAGGGGCTGACTGCTTCTTCTGCTCCCTGATAAAAGAAAAATGTTTCTGCTGATACCTGTTCAGAAAAAAAAACAACAGATTTATAAATGTTGACTTGCTGTTGCTCGGTAGGTGCCTGATATACTGTTTTGATCGCTGCTCTGGACCACGAGTGCCACTGTTCTGATGCCTTGTCGAAAGGTGCTCCCGTAGCGCAAATCGACAGCAGAATCTATCGATTCATGCTACCCTGCCGAAAAATGCTCCCTTTAAGTTTGTACAATTCATACAGTTTATATTCAGTTTGTAACACTGATAATGATAAGAAATAGACAAATAATATGCATTATCAGGGGATTTTAATGGTTGTAAAGCTGTAATGGTTCCTGTGCCCATGCTGAGGGTACCGCGTTTGTCTATAATGAACTTTATAAAACTTCTCTGCACTGCTGTGTCAAATAGCTTTGATTTTATATTTGATTTGATTACATTAATGTTTAAGCTGAGATTAACAGAAATATTTGAACTGCAGCTGTATGTTAAAGGGAACACTGCTGTTAAAAAGCTCTTTCTTTGTTTAAAGTGTTTGCAAACCAAATGTTATTGCACTTTTGTTCATATAGCAGTATTTTTAATACACTACTTTTGAATTAATTATTGAATTTTGCGTAAAACAGTGTGATTAATCGCAGGATATCATGTGATTAATAGCGATAAAAATTTTTAATGATTGCCCAGCATTAATATATATACACAAATTACTATATATGCACACACACATTTCAAGAACTGAACTGAAAACATTCCAACGCCCAGTGAGATTTATAGCGCCCAGAGTAGAAAGGAAGGCCCTTAATGAGGGGTGTGTTTACTTCAGCTTACAGGAGGAGTGGCCGTGAAAGCAGGTAGAGCAGGCTACAGGAGGAGTTAGTCTATACAAGGCAGAACAGGTTGTACCTGCAGTGCTGAGCTTATTTCACTGTCGGCTTGAACAGCACAGACACACTTACCGGCTGCCATAAACACACTTCAATATTGATGGGGTACCACGCTCGATATCTGGACCACAACAGGGAAACAACTGAAACAGCAGAGGTATTAGCTATTTTTATTATATACTTTTGAGTTCAAAGCTTGCTGTTTAAATAAGAATTGAAACCAAGTGACTAACAAAATGCCATTTTCAAAGTTGAGATACCTTGTTCGTTTATGCGCAAAAATAAACTTATTAGAGTAATACAGTTCTGCATTGCATAAATATTTATGAAGCACTTTTGCATCTCAAGTTTTGGTTGACAAATAAATGCAAATACTAAAATCCCAACAGTCTGAATGCTTTACTTAATAAAATGTTACAAATAGACTCAATTAACTGCTTTGGTAAAATAGGGTGATTGGTGATTTCCATCCAAGATGAAGTAACACCAAGGTTAATACTCTGATGCAAATTCTTACATTGATACCTTAGAACTGAGCAGGGCAATATGATTATCTTGATAAATTACATCACAATATGTCTCAACATGCTTTACTCAGCATATCATTATATGTCTCTACATTGCCTCTACTAAAAATATCTTGGATTGTCTGCATTACACATAGCATGAACAGACCTGTTTAACTGGATTTAGCACAATGCACTGTGAAGTGATGAAGAAAAACATATTTGTACGCATAGACGCTGACAGTATGTTTCACATGTAGCATCAACTGCTCTTTTTGTCCCTTCCAATAATACTGACATATTGACATATTGTAATACTGACATATTGTGAAATGTATTTTTTTTGTGTTATTATATTTGTCATATTGCCCAACACTACTTTTAAAAATCTTCTTGTGCATTTTGACATGAATTTTACAGTACAACCCCCCAAAAATGAGGAGATTAAAATAATATTCAAATGATTTTACATAAAGAGTAAAAAAAAACTGTACCTCTGTTTAATGAAAGAACTGCAAAGAGCATCATAACAGAGCATTTGCACAAGGAAAATAGTTTATACTAGTTTATACTGTATCTATTTATTTGATATCTCTCAAAGACAAGGTTAACCATCAGCTTAACAAAAAAAACATTTAATGGGGATTGATTCTCAGAACAAAAAAGATGTGACCAATGTTTAAGTTGGCCTTTCCTATGGTTACGTAATGAAACCCATTTTTCTTCAAGGAAAAGACATTTCACATTATTTCCTGACAAAGCCGTCTTCTTCTCTTACAAAATCCTCAGGTGTCGCCTTGCACCACTGACTATGGGCATGTGGGGATTGTATTTAAGCAAAGTAGGAATTCAGACACCTCAATGACATCTGGTTGGTTTCAGTGGGGCCCCTTATTTGTCTGTCGATGGAAAATTCCAGCTAACCAAACGAATATAAATTGCATACAAATCCATATTCCTTATTTGTTTTCTGACTACAGTGAATGTGATTATAACTCTCGATTACACTGGGCTGGTTTTATTTATCCAAGTGATACAACATGCTAATCAATGAAATACAGCTGCTGAACAAGTACTGAAATTAAATGTGTAATTAAATGTACCCAGTTTTTCAGTTACTCCAGTTTTTGAACTTACTCCATTTTTCAATTCCAAAGTTTGCTTCTTCAGTTTAGGGCTTATGAGGTTACTATTATTAACAAACACTTGAAGTCATGTCGCCGAATTATTTTCTGTAAATACGTTTTCAGAATTTCTTTTATGCTGCTCAAATAATACATAGCTCTTTGTTAAGGTGGAGCAGACTCGCCCATGTGGTTTAGGACAGAATGACTGAACTATAAAAATGAACAGACTTTCAGTGTAGCTGAATGCTGCAGGCAGCCAGTATTTTATAGTCATACTCATAAACCAAATCCATGACCACATCCAGGTTTGGTATTTTTACAAAACTGATTGGTGAGATTATTGACTTCTACTGTTTGTTAGCAATATTAGCTGAACTGAAACAACAAAATTTGGAATCCAAATACATTTTGGCTGATGGACTACATTTGAGGAGGGTGGACATTTGTGGAAATGTGATATTTCCCCAAACCACACCTTTAATGCAAATTGTACTCAAGTACCAAAATACCAGCATTTTATATCAGTCCAAAGTGCACTTAAGCATAAGCAGAGCTACAGCTTTAAAGTGGACCTTCCACATATTCATATATTTATTTAAGGTTCATCCAATTTTACAGCCTTATGCTTTCTTATCTACACTCTTTGGTGGATTCATACTTTGTTGTTATTATTTAGACTGACACACAGATATGATCATCCCCATTATCAGATTTTTGGATTGACGTTTCAAGTCCTGCCTTAATTATCTAACCATTTTCTTTCTATGTTTTTGCGCACTAGGGTGGAACAGTATAGTGAACAGAGCCGGCAACATCATGCTGATCCACCACTCCCCAGGGAGCATGATGGCGTTGCTGCAGGAGATGGAGGACAATGAGAACTGTATCCATGATGAGACCCAGCAGTATCTGTTCCTCCTGCTTTCCAAAATGGCTTTGAACATGCTAGTCTTGTCCTTCTGGTTGCGGAGCATTACCCAGTCCTTTGTGGGCATTCTCAGCATCTCCATGTTTCTGATTGACCTGTTGTTGATTGGGACCATTTCTTGGATCTGGTTGTTCAAGGAGAACATTAATGCACACATAGCTGTGTGTTTCAGCCTGTCATACGGCTCTGCTGTTTATTCTTTTCTACCTCTACCAGTTCTTCTGGCCGGAACACTGGACTATGCTGCCCTTCGGCACTTGGACATTGGTCAGTACGCTCCCGGTAGGACTGCTGGTCGCTGTGCGGTAGTGCTATTGATGTGGACACTGGCTTTCACCTATTCCTTTTGGAACACCAATGCTGAACTGCTCACGATTCAGTACAAGGAAGGAATGAAGGCTCTTGTGTGTCCTGTACAAGATTCTGCAGCTGTCAGCTACTTCAACTTGAACTTGTGCGTTGTGGTAGGCGCCATTCTTCTGCTGTACTGCAGGGGGGTGCCTCACTGGGTTTGCCTGGCCAGCAGACTGAGCAGGAAAAGAGCCTGGCCACTTGTTCCTAAGAGTGATCGAGCCTTTTCCAACAAGCTCAAAGAGGGGACACCTGAGGAAACAAGTGTGGTGGATGATCAGCTGGGTCATCCTCCTCTCTTTGTGAGCCTGACGCTATGTTTTGCTTTGAACTGGACTCCTTATCTGATCATGTGCGTGGCTTGTGACCTCCTGGGATTCGCAGTGCCAGCATATGCCACAGTCAACCTTCTCTGGACAGCCTGTGTCAACAGCTTACTGGCCGGCATGACCTTCTGGTACAACAGTGATGAGCTTGGTCCTTTCTGCAAACTGCCTGATGATATCTGCCTGTGGAGTTTCTACTGGCATTTGAGTAGAGAAAACTGTCAATGGCCAACCAGTAAGAAGCATACTAGACTGAGCACACTGTCAGAAAGACTACTGCACACAGTCTAGCCATTTAGCACAAGCATCTGTGGTACTACTAAGGTACTACTAATTTTTCTTGTTCCCACAGCACTAAAGTGCATCACAAAGATGTATGGTGGTTGCTATTCAGGCTTTATCTGATTGCTGTTGTATACTTGTACAACGATATGCCAAGAAAAGGAGAAGGGTACTGGTATCTGCAGTGCAGTGGTAGAGGTTAATGGTTTACAGCTCACAATTTACAGCTTCTGGGAGTTAAGGTCTTAGGAGTATCTTCAACCAATGATTTTCTTCTCGTGCATAATACTGTAGGGAACAGTTTTGCACTACTGTAAGTTAAGTTACAGTTCAACACTTTGAATACATGTTTCTGATTGAATTGACATCACTTATTGTCTTATTTTATAGGTGAAATTGTGATACAACTTGTGTTATAATGGGCAACATGATTGGGTGCATTTTTGTTCTGTGTCCTCTTTTATATGCAATGAATGAAGGCTATAACACAGAGGTGTGTGTTTTTATCAGACAGGCATGCTTTACACCACACACACTATAGTCAATTTTACAAATGAGAAATTTCCCCAGGAAACATTTCCAACCTGAATGTCCTGCGAGATTTTTCATAGCCCAACAGGCAAAGCCATGGCACAAACATCCATACACAGTTAACAAAATAGGAATGAATACAGAATTTAGTAGAACTCACTACTACAGAAATGTCCTCTGCCAAACAGCAATAAAATACCAGCCTCAGGCAGCATCAAGAAGAAAAAAACTACCTTCAGGACGCTCTACACACCTGAGGGTCATTAAAACCAAATCTGCATTGATCATTTGACAACATGATGACGCACATTTTAAATGCTTGTTTAGCTGAATCTTACAGGTTGATACAGATGGACACACCATTTATATACACTTTCACACATATGTTTATTTATTTATTTATTTTCTTATTAAAAGATTTTTCTGTTCATCTTTTTCAAATAAAGGTACACTATGCATCAGTTTCTTAGATCTACATTAAGTCTAAGCCTAGGCTAAAATTACATTTGTAGACACCTCTTATAGATAGCAGAGTTGAATTGTCTTATAAGTAGTCTAAGGTTTTTAAGTGTTTTAAGTGTTCAACTGCACACACAACTTATAATCTCCATAAGAAAGCATTGCCAATGGAATGCACATAGTGGGACACATCCAGATACTGGCAAAGACAAAATTTAGCTCGTTAAAAACTGACGACAAATACACTGGCCCAAAGAACTTTATTCACACATACATATACACCTGCGCTGCACGAATCAAACGTGACTAATTGTACTATCTATGTACTGATACATGCTGCTGTTTTTGTTCAGGTACTGTCAATATCAGAAGTATGCTCAGTAAAGCATGCTGTGTATCAGAATATATTAAAAAAAAGTTTATAACAATAAAACAGTAATGTTGCACACCTCTAGTCGCATATGAGCTTATGGTAACCATGCTCAATGTCAAGACTTTACTAAAGCGGCCAGTTTTAGGCTGTGGAGTAGCAGAACTGCCTTCTCTGGTGTGACTGAGATCCATCCAAAACATCTGGCAACATTTGGAGTGGTGTTCGTAATCATCCAACATCAGTAACCTCACTATTGATGAAATCAAATCCTCACAGTAACATTCCAACATTGAGTATAAAGACTTCATCAAAACTAAGGTTGTTACTGCAGTAAAGGGGGCCAATCTCCCTACTAATACCACCTATTTCAGAAGTGACATTAGATAAGCAGGTGTCTACAAACTTTTGGACATTTTGTGTATTGTGGAATTTTTGAATGGTTATGCCTTGTTGGCCATTATTAGTGTGGTTGAACACACAAGTTTTATTTTTATTATTATTATTATTATTATTATTATTATTAGGGATGCACCGAAATGATTTTTTTGGACCGAAACGGAAAACCGAAAATGAGGAAACACTTGGCCGAAAACCGA
>JBBIGA010009487.1:0-12600 GCA_037576975.1 Alestes dentex | reverse complement strand
GAAATCTGACAGGCAAGACAGGTATTCACTCTTAATTCTAAAGATTCCAATGAGTGACCGAATAGATCACTCCATCTTCCTATGAACAGCTGTCGCTCGAGAGTTAGTGCTCTCTCACTATATTTGTGCGAGTTTGTTGCTTTCCACTGACCGCTGAAAACGTCAGCCCTTTTCACTACAATGTCTCCACACTGAGTAGAAGAAAGAAATCAGATGTGGGAACATGTTCATAAACAATCTTAGAGTAGACACGCATGCCTTGGATCAGATCTCTCATCTAGTTATACCAGGGTTCTATAGCAGAGTCCTGGAGGACCTGTGTGGGCCAGTGTCCAGCTCCGTTTGCTTGTTCAAACAAAGCCAGTAAATCTGGCAGTTAACACAGGAGTGGAATCAGGTGTGTTTGAACAGGGAAATCAGCAGCCTATTCTGGGCACTGCCCTTCAAGGATCCGAAAATAAGGACTTTAGTTTATATTGATTTGTCTCAAGATCAAGATGCATATTGCCACTCACAATTTCATTTTTTCATTAAAACTAAAAACTGGTAGCTTACATTGTGAGCCTTCCATGAGGAATTGATCAATAAATTCTAAAATTGACATTACATTACTGTACTTTAAGGTGGACATAATATGCAAAACTCAATTTTTGCATCCTTTTGTATTTCCATTTGGATCTCTACTGCTCCTATAAACACTCCAGGGGTGGAAAAAAAAATAAACATCCTTCCATTTTCTGTGAGTCAACTGAAAGTTTTTGGTGTCAGGAATCATATGCTTCTATGAGCTGTTTGGATGGCTCCCCTATTGTGATGTCAGGATGAGGAAATTTGCATAGAACCACCCCTCATCTGTCGAGCCCCCACCCACTAGATAAGTTGAAGATCCGCCATTTTTGTCTGCTGGTTTTACGAGCATGCATAAGACGCCGAGCGCTACGGCTACAGGCGAGGGCGAGTCACTCATGAAGTGTTGTGTTCATCTCGCTCTGGGTCCGACTCGGGATCCAACATATAGGGCTGGATAGCGCCTCTGTTTTCTGCCATTTTCATGTGTGGTAAACAGAGCGTGGCCAGCAACAGCTTATTTGCATAAAAGTGACAGAGCCCTTAAACAGCACATTCTGAAAGGGATTGAAACTGTCATGAATAGAGCTGGTGAGATCTCTTAATGTGAGAGTGATTTTGTGCAAAGAACTTCATGAACATGCTTTGTATAGACCATGGACCTATTAGAACTTATTTAAAGAGAAGTATAATATTTCCCCTTTAAAGTTAAGAACATTTCTTCCTTCTCTTAAAAAGAAACCATTTTGGAAATACAAGGTTTCCCATGGTAATACTAAAAAACTTAGTATCTGACTAAAAACAAGTATCTGACTAAATTCCTGCTGAATTCTGCTACTCGATAACCAGTATGTTTTCAGTATGCATTTGAGATGCAGGTACAGAGCTTGAGGCAGGTACAGAGTCTGTTTTTTAAAGTGTGCCACCAGCTCTCTTGGTCATTGAACACAGAAGCCGCGAGTGACAAAGCTCAGTAATAATTGACACCAGAGGCTTCTCCTCTGGCTCCACATACACATCAAAACACTTCAGCTCTGGGAGGACACAAGGCTGCCATTCACGTCATCCTCTCCACACCTCAGCTCGTCACTGCTAGTCTCAATTCTCACCCACAGTTCCTATAGTTCCACAATAGCTTCTGACTCAACTGGCTATAAAAGACATAGCATGTGCCCTGAATTAAGAAAGACCATCCAGGATTGTTTCGAGAGCTATCCAAAGCATGTGACATTGGATTGCTCCTATCTATTGTACCTAGTTTCAACATTGCCTTCACAAGCAATCAAAATCATTTCATTGTAGCTCAACTGTCAAACACTCTCAAAATGAGAACAAGAGCCAATTCTTCTCCTGGCATTGCAGGAAAAAGGTTACCTAGCACCAGCTGGCCCTATATGGAAAAGTAATTGCACCCCTAGTCACTCAATCCACCAACAAACAGAATTTAGTTGAGAAATGCAATCAGTTGGAATGGACATTTCTATGGTTCTGGGAATCCAGTGAACCACAGGCACTGTCATTCTCTCAGAATGAAGAAAACATGGAATAGTGGAGTTATTCTACGTTAATGTCACATAATGTGTTGGTCTTTTTTGGCAAATAAACATTTTTGTGTCACAGCACTTCACATTCACAGGCCACATTTAGACTGATTAATTCACATGAATAATCCACTGTTAAAATATTCATTTCAAATGAACTCAAACATCTACAGAACTGCAGACCTCGCTTGCCTCAGATGAAGAGACTAGAAAGAGCAATAGAAAGAGACTGGGCAAAAATGGCATCCATGGGAGAGCTACAAAACCACAGCTCACCAAAGGGAACAAGTATTATCTCATATTTGCCAGAAAACACTTTGATGACCGCTAGCCTTTCAGAATAATGAACTGATAAATCAAAAATCGAACTCCGTGGAAGACAAGAGCCCTGTCACATCTGGTACAAAACTAACACAGCATCCCACAATAAGAAAATTATACCATCAGTCAAACATGGTAATGTTAGCGTGAGGGGTGTGGTGATCAGTAGGGATGGAAATCAAGACCTGGTCTAAGTTGTCCAATCCATCAGAATTGTATGCCTCCAAGGTTACTGATTATTTTTATTGATGTCTTCAGTTGCCAAGCATTGTAAAAACTCACGCATCAAGATGTCCAATTCTTCATCTAAGCTGCTGGAAAGAAGGGTCTGTGGCTATAGAGGAAGGCTTGTGGTGCAAAACATGGCTTCATTTCACAAAGAAATATAAAATCAGTGCTAACTGCAATGTCTGTACAATTACAATTTCGAGTAAGTCTGGAAACAGCAGCAAACATCTTTTGATGCAACACTGGCTTAAATGATAGGAATACCACATATTTGACACATTGAGTACATTTAGCACGTTCATTGGCAATGGTAAAAATCTTAAATGAAAATGAATGCTGTACAAATACTCTCTCACTGTTCAGCAGAAGAGCTGTTGATTTTCTGCACTAGTTTAATATTTAGTTCAAAGTTATTCCCTTTTGAAAAGGAATATTGTAATTTATTCACTAGTCATTTAACATGTTCAATTTTTTTAGTCAGACATTCTACACTGTGTTCAAACTCAGAGATAATAAAACAACATGACACTGAATAGTTGTGTAGGCCTTTTTTCCCCAAACAGAAAACTGTTCAGGAATCGATAAGGGAATCAACAAATAATCACTCCGATAAGCAGAATCATGGCATCAATAAAATCTTACAAGTTCCCATCCCTAATGATTGATGGAACCATATATTCTGCCCTCCACTGGAAAATACTGCAAGAGAATGTCATCAGTCTGTGATCTAAAGCTCAAGCACAATTGGGTTATGAAGCAAGATTTGAAGAACAAGAGCAAGACTCCCACTGGATGCTTCAAAAGAAACAAAATTAAAGTTTTGGAGTGATCTAGTGAACCCCATTTAGATGCTTTGGAAGGAACTCAAATGGGCAGCTCATGCTCAGCAGTCTCCAAATGTAGCTGATAAAAGCAATTTTGCAAAGAAGAGTGGTCCAAAATTCTTCCGCTGCAATGTGAAAAATCTCAGGTCATAAGAAGCATTTGGTTGCAGTTGTCGCTTCTAGCAGTGGCACAAACAGGCATTACACTGAAGCGGCAATCACTTTCACAGGTGATTATAGGTGTTGTAAACTATTATTATTAAGATAATAGGGGTTGCATATTATAGATTTTTTTAACATTATATTATGTATATTTTTCAGGACAAACCATTTAGTGCAAGAACCACAAAAAGTGCAAGGAAATCAGCAAATAAAGCTTAAAGTACTTTTTCACAGCACAGTATATTTCTCTGCGGTGGTTATAAATTATGCAATCTGAAACTATGATCTTAATACTGAACTTAATGTTTCATTTAATTATATTCATAGTGTTTTCATATTTCATGGTCATATTAATGAATTAGCAAAGACTCTGAGAATCAAACTGATTTAAAAAACTGAGTATTTTACTGAGGAAGAAGAAATGAATTATTCATTTGAGTCTCTTATCAGCCTTGAATTATGGTGATGAAATGTATCTCTCCTGCCAGGACAAAAAGCGACAATGTGCTCTGCTTTCTCACAGGTGGTACTTTTTGTAAGCATCACTTAGATGTGTACTGAAGGGTAGACTGGCACTGTCTGACATAATGAATAGTAAACAATTCTGCTTTTTCATTTACGTGGCCTTGTTACAGAAACTGTCATCTAATGTATTCTTCTTCTGAAATAGTTTGCCTCCCCGGACTTTTTACAGTTGTGCGTGTAATTTGCTTTTAAATATAAAAATATGGTGCATGGTGTCAGATCAAAGCAGTACCATTCTGGCTTTCTCAATGGGTCAGTTTATCCTAATGCAGATTAGGTTCATCTCGCAGCATCAGCAGGAACTCTCCACTGAAAACCTTTTCTTTGTCTATAACAAGCCTCAACCCATGTCAGCAAAACCAGTCAGTTTTATTGTAATGTGTGAGTATGTAGTTTCAATTCTGGGACTTCTGCTATATGTTTGTACATTTCTGTATAATGCCTCAGAAGCAAAACCATTTTTTCTATAGACAGTTATACACTACTGAGTGATATAAATACACTAATCTGATATCTTTGGCTTTATTCTTCAAATTAAAATGAGCTAAAAAAAACGTAACAAAGCGCTTGACTTAAGGTAACCATCTAGACATTCCACGCTGAAACTGGTCAAACATTTCAACATAACACTTATCAGAAACCATATGACTAATACAACAACCTAGCCTTTTTCATCTGTTCCATTTTCAGAGACAAACAAAACATCATTTTTAGTGCAAATGTTCACAAAAAACAGTAAACCTCTAATAAAACAGACATTTGTGCTTTGCTACTGTTAGGTTACATGTGGCTGCGGTTGACATCACTTAATCTATTGACCTCCATGACGTTTTGTTGAACTACTGACTTCTACTGATGCGAAATCAATACTAGATATTGCTACCATTTCTTAAATAAATATGTAAAGAAACAAAATTATAATCATGTTCACACAAATATAGATTAAAACATCCAAATGCAAAAGCTCCACTACTAGTTTAATCTGATTTAGTTCAGTTTGAAATTTTGCAAAAAAACACACCGACTCAATGGTCCGTTCATTAACATGTGTTTTGGTGACCTGATTCCAGGTGAGCAGCGCTAAGTACAGGTGTGAACGTATCCAAGACTCATTTGGATTAGATCCTTCAGCTCACATTTAGAAGCGCTCTGGACCGCAATTGACCACATTCTTTCAGCAGTGTGTACACTAATGTGTTCTGGGCCACACTGAAGGACCACCTATTCAACTGACAACTTCTGTGGAAGCGCACGTTCATTTGCACGTTCATGATTTAATTTGCTTTGATTTCCTCTCCTTTGCTTTTTAAGTTACAACACGCTAGGCATGGGAACTGCACTGCTGCCTCCCAACGGTTATAAACCAAAACGCATTTGGTCTTTTCAAACAGAAATGACGTACGTGTTTATCTGCGTTTAGAGCAGGGAATTGAGATCTGATGACAAATAGTGACTCAAGACCCACGAGAAGATGCATTCTAATGCCAAGTGTGAACTGATGTATTTAGAGCGGTCCACAGAACACCCAAGACGCATGTTACTGCCAGGTGTGAATGGGGTCAGGGGCTGAGTTTACTCATCTGAAAGCAGGTTTTAGCATAGAACTGTGCTTAATTTGTTTCTTGGAGACTAGAGCATAACAAACTAATCTGAAACAAATCATTTTCCTCATATCATCATCAACCTCTACGGTACACTTTTCTTACAAAAGCTTGTGGTGCATCAATTGCAGTGTGACTTCTGATATCATTCAGAAGTGAGTCATGCAATCGGAATGTAAACTAATGTGTCTAATAGGAGACCATCAATTTCCATCCAAATGTCTCAGGGGAAATTCATTTCCAGAAATGAGTAAATGGATTGCAGTTGACTTTGACTTACAATTATAAGCTTAATGACTGGTAAAATAGTGCCAGGAGATGTTTTTCTTTATTTTTTAGTTTGTGCTCAGTACCACCTAGAAGCATCTGGACAAGCCTTTATAATTTTGCTTCCTTTTCAGCAGGGTTCATTTGTACTTAGTTTCATCTGCACATTCCTTGTGCTGTTTAAAGTAAATGAGATCTCCAACAAACTCCATGAAAAAGATTTATCAGGTAAAATAAGACATATACATTGCATTTTATAGTCATTTTTCTAATACATGCTACACATGCCCATGGTACAATAGGTTAGTTATCAAACTGAACAGACCTACTGGAAGTGTGGACAATTCATGTAGGGTGATGCTACACACCTCCTTATATACAGAACACAGGTAAACAGAAGGATCTGTGTTTGTGTGTCCTGAGTCCATAATGTGTTCACATATGCTTGTGCTGAGAAAAAAGACAGAGAGAGCATGAGAGAGAAAGGACTAGGCAGTTAGTAGAGGGGGAGGGGGCCAAGAAACCAGGCAGGCAGTGATGTTAAAGACAGAAAGATAAACTGATACAGAGAAAACTGAGGAAAACCTCAGACAGATAGAATGCATGCTCCACCACAGTTTTTGAAGCCACTGTTCTATTGCACTTTGATCACTTGAACCTTGATGTGAGATTATGTACAAGAAATAACAAGAAATATGCTTATCATACTTTTAAATGTTCAACCTCAAAGAGTGCATGGATGACATTACTGCAGGACACGTTCCACCAGATCTTCTGCACACACCTTGCTGTTACACATTATCCAAAGCCTGGTCTTAGGGTTAATTAAATCTGTATGTGATGGGTAGGTGATATGGCAAAAAAATGATATCACTAAATTTAGAGTGCCTTTTTAAATTAAACACCACATATTGCAATATTTTGTTATTTATGTTTGATGAGTTGGAACAGAAGAAAAAAGCCTTAGAAGGACCTGCCAGAACCCTTTCCCCTTCTAATGACCTGAAATGCATCTACTGATTACTAATAGTTACTTTAACATTTGTGGCCACAACAGAGGTCTTGACTCAAATGTTTTCTTTAAGTTTTTTGGGCTGAGTAACAGACTGTTCTATTTCACACACGTGGAACCAATGCACACACAATCAAGCAAAGTAAACACTTTTTTTCAGTGTTATGCAGACAGAGTCTAATATGTTCAACCTAATGATGTGTTACTGTGCCTAATTGCACGTACTTGGCAAGGTAATCAATGCTTCAAAATCACAGATTGTAACATGATAGTGCTCACTGTGCTGTTGCTGGTTTTCCTGTCTTGATAAAGTCGCAACCCCTTATGCTGTTCAGTCACACCATACTGCACATTCAAACGCCTTTTTATGAGAGCAGCGTGATAACTGCACTTGCATTTCGCTTCATTAGCTGCACCGTTTTAAATATGAATTTACAGAATCGGAGCCAAAACTAACCACTGGAACAAAAAAGACGGAGAAATGAAAGTTAACTGACGTAATACGATAAATAAACATGCAAGTGGTCTTCCTCAAAACCGCAAAATGTGAAACGCACATTTTTAGCTACTGAGCGTTTAACAGTATACAAAAGTCAGCATTTCGTGCAGCAAAACAAACACCCTAAGGCGTCTGGCGAAGTTTAACTCAGGTTAACTTTACATTTGCGTGATTCGGACGCCCCGTGCCTCACCGTCTGAGTCCCTGGAAGGACGATGGCCACGACATGCGTGATTTTTTCAGCCCGGGTCGGCTGCCGGTGTCCACGGCACAGGTCCGGTCCATGGTTCCGGGCCTCAAGTATTTCTCGTTGTCCGAAAATCCGCGCTGCCTCACTCGCCTGTTCCTGCGGCAGCTCTCTCGCTCCACCGTCAGTCTATCCTGCCTCCACAGATGTTTGGGCGCTTGAGCGTTTTCCCCCGCGCTCCGGCTGCACGGAGCCAGGCACGGGGGGGTCACTCTGCCTCCCGCGTCCATCCCTGCCCCGACTTACCGGAGGAGACACGCACTACACGGGCTTCTTTTTAACCACTAAAGTACTTTATCACTAACCTGGAGCCTAGTTCCACAAAGTTCGCGACTTCTCCCTTATTCTGTCAGCATCCATCTCTTTTCACGACTTCTACTTAAAAAAAATTTCTACAAGGATGCTTTACATTTAAGTGCTGGACCAGTCAGACTCACTGCTTTCTAGTTTGTGTATAAATGCTGTGTCTGCTGGCCATTGCAGCATAGGTACTGCGGATATTCCTGCAAAAGTCATCTTTTATTTCTCTCGCCCATTCCGATAGTCTACTGAATTGACTCTCCGAAGGATTTTAAGGTGTTTCGACGCTCCTCCTCGTACAATCGCCCATATATATGCAGGGTCTGTAGAGCAGGCTGCAAGGGGGATGACAGGCCACGCCCCTTCTACTGTACCGTCCACGCCCACTTTTGCAAGGCGCTGTCTATGAATGGGTCTCTGTTGATCATGACTGTACATGCAAAGTGCTGTCAAAGTAGACATCTCCCGAGGCAAACAGGGACGTTTCCATTCAAATGTTCAGATCGCATATACAAAGCATACATACAGTGTTCTCCACAGCTATTAGCACCTGTTTTTACTAAAGATTAGTAAAAAACAAAAAAACAAAAAAACAAAAAACCACCTTTTGGTGAAGTGTCTTCACCTCACAGTGAAAAATCCAACCTTCAGTCGAAATTAATTTATTCAGAGGAAATCAAATCCTTCATCAAGAGCTAACTATTTTCAACAAACAGCTCTTCGTTTTAATTCTTTGTGCAACCTCCCTTGGCAAATAAAAAACAGTCTTGTCCTATAACATTTTATAAGGCTGGAGAATACAGAGCAGAGCGTCTGAGGCTATTCTCCAACAGAATCTCTCCAGATCATCCGTGGTCCTATGCCCTCTCTTCTACACTCTCCTTTTCAGCTCACACGCATATTTTCAATGGGGTTCATGTCAGGGGACTGAGCTGCCCATGGCAGAAGCTTGATTCTGGAGTCAGCTAACAACTTTTGTGATCCAGTGACGATCCAGTTTTAGCTTCCTGACAGAGGCCACAAGATTATGATGTACAATGTTGTGGTATTTAATAATGCAATATAACTTAACAAGGTGTGCAGGGCCTTTGGAAGAGAAACAGCCCCAAAGCATTACAGAACCTCTGCCACGTTTTACAGCTGAAATATGGTTCTTTTCATTATAGTTATCACCAAACCCACCATGATTATTTATTGCCAAAAAGCTCAATTTTTGTTTTATCAGGCCATTGAATATGGTTCCAGTTAATGTTGCAATAGCTTTTCGCAAACTCCAGATGCTTATGAATGTTTGTAACTCACAGAAAATGTGTTTATTCAACATGCCTTCAAAAATAATTAGTTTGTATGGAGGTTGCATCTGATTTTAGACACTTGATAATCCCAAGATTTTACTTTCTTTCCTTGTAATTCACCAATAGTGATCCTTGGGAACTATTTCACCTTGCTTACCATCCTCCTCACTGTACATGGGGGCAAAACAGATTTGCTAATCTAGGCATGTTTTAACAGCTGATGTGCACTTTTTTATTGCCCTAACAGTAGAAATGGGCATTTTCATCATATTACCATTTACTGACTAATGAAGGTCGACACACTTCTCCCTCATTTGGTTTGTGTTTTCTTTAATCTTTGCCATGCTGAAAGACGACTAATGGAATTAGGCCTCATATTTGTACCCCCCGTTAATCAGGAAGTCATGAATTCCAGATTCCAACAAATACATTCCAGGCAACTTAAACTTGTACAGTTTAAATGGGAGTCATGCTTCAGTTTCACTGAGTTCCCTATAATTTCCAGGGGTTGTGTTTGTTGAATGATGGGAAACCGGTTTACATGTTTTTTTAAATGATATTTTAAAAGTGGTTATATATAGCAGTAAAGGGGTCTCAATATTAGTATTAAAGTCAAAGAACCTTGTTTGGTACTAAGACATTCAGCAGCAGTTCTGCTTACTATTTGAGTTCCTTGACTTTTGACACTTTTGTACTCCCACATTATTTATTTTCTGCTGTTTTTACTTCTACCTCAGTCATTAACTGATTGAGGTAAGTCTTTAATGAGTATGGTTTTATAATATTCCACCCACTTTTGAAAGCGGTGAGTCATTTTATTTAGAGGTCAACAGGATTCAGACATGTGTCAAGCCTATTTAGCTGATTTGCAGTTGTGAATTTGAAGGAGCAATAAAGTGAAAGTATAATCATTAACTGATGTCAGTGTAAAAAGAGCGGCATGTCAGTTCATTTAACAAGGCAATCAGTCATCTCAGGTTCCTTCTCAGTGCAGGTGACAGGCGCTGATGCTGTAACAAAGGTGTGAAATCCAAACGCGGGAAAGCGTTCATCAAAAGAAATTTGCTGAAGTTCCGAGTCTTGTATGTCCTGACCATGAAATTGCTTTCAACTCTTCAGCCCTCTTTTCTCTTTATCAAAATCGATTTTCAATCAGGCCCAATTGACTTTACTTCCCTCAGTTCAAGCAAAGACTTGAAACCTAACAACTGTGACACTGACTTTTTGACATCTAAGACCTATCTTGACGGGAAGGCAAATACAAGATAAGTGTTAACAATAGAGTCGAGCAAACCAAACAGTCCTCCATTAGAGACACTGGGCGAGTGGATGAATGGAGGCAATATCACCACAGTTCACCTAGTTAAAAATGCACTAAATGTGTTTATGGTTTTTTTCTTTTTTAAAGCTCTACCACAACAGGGACATTGCATTGAGATTATATTCTTATTGACAAACGTGCCCTGGGGGAAGAGGACAAGGCATCCTTGTTGAAGGCATCCTTGTTGCAGTTCCCCGGGAGCAACTCTGGAGGCTGAGGTGAAAGGTACAACAGCAGCTATCAGAAAAAGGATTTTGAGCACCATGACCACCCCAAAATAAGAATGTATAAAATGCCACAGTTTACACAGTTTGCCATCATCTTCCATCCAAATCAGTAATAGATGCACATATATTGTGGGACATCTGTTTTCAATGAAAAATTGGAGTGCAAACAGAAGTTTACTATTTAAGTAGCACTTTACAATAATGCTACTCTTAGAGTAAAGTGGTTTAAAAGGATCAATGGTTATTTAATTAGGTCACAAATAACTTACAAATGATTAAATAGTAAATATAACAAATGAATAAAAAGGTGCAATGGTAACCTGTCACTTGCCGAAAAGAATAATTCATCAATCTTGCTGGTTACTTTGTCTTCAACAAGTTACCTGTTAGCTCCATCAAATTCACCAGAAATAATCACTCACTGTGTTATAACAGCATACGGATTATTTTAAGGTTTTATGGCATAATGAATAAACTAACTAATTAAAAGGTAGTCTTAATGCAGAGAGGTACCACAACTCACATACACTGTGATTATTAACTTCAAGGACGAAGGGCATGGACAAATTTATTTCCAAGATGTTTTTGCTTATGGCACATAAATCATATTTCAAGTCTCTTGAGGACAAAGGCACAGGCTTTTTACCCTCAGGGTAGTCTAGTGAAACTGCCTCAAAGACAAATCTCCTCAGAGGAATTATCCACATATAGATGATCAATTCATGTTGGGTTATTTTTGATGATCAAATAAAAGTCCCTCTGATGTATTTTTACAAGAGGGCTGCTTTTGCTATTGCACTCATATTGCTAAGCCTACCCAAAAGGCAAAGTGTGAGATGTTCACTGAACTGAATTTGGCGAACAGAAACCCCAGTAAAAAATGGGACCCATCTTATCTGTGCTTGTACTTGATGTAAATATCTGACCAATCTAAACTGTCATTAAAATGTAAAGGTGCCTTGAGAACAGAAAACATCATCTGTGAGATTGTGCCATTAACTGTGGATTTTAATCCAGTCAACATAATCCAGCTACAATGTCCAGTGAAGCCTCACCTACAGCACTGGTGTCCTGCCTCAGATTTAGTTGAGTGCATATTTCCCCTCGAAGAGAAAGGTGGTACATTATGGTGGTACAAAATGCGTTTGTGCATTAGTAGTCCCAGTTAAATATTTCAATCTGCTTTTCAGTGCAAATGTGGCATACTCTAAGAAATCTAGGCTAGTATTAGGGATAGCTTACTTACTGGTACTGAACATTTTCAAAGACAGCCAAAAATAGACGACAGATTAACATGCATTTAAATGGTCTGCTGCTAGCAGATGGAAAAACATGTCTCTCTGGTGTATTTGCTCCATATGCTGGAGAGACAAACTGCTGTTGCACATGGCCGAGCACTTGATTGACAGACTTCATTCTCTAGATGGAGCACATGTCGCTTATCTTATTTGCTATAAGTAAACAATAACATGTTTTTGTTTTGACAACACCACCTCTTCTTATTATCTTCATAGTTCAATTAGCTCACTTTCCGCTAGGCTAACTCACTGCAAAAACTTATTGTAGTCAGAGATGTTCACAAGTCGTTTTTCCCAAGTCCAAGTCAAGTCTCAAGTCTTTGTGCTCGAGTCCAAGTCAAGTCTCAAGTCTTTAGCTGTGTCCG
>JBBIGA010009453.1:0-15286 GCA_037576975.1 Alestes dentex | reverse complement strand
TGTGTGTGTGTGTGTGTGTGTGTGTGTGTGTGTGTGTGTGTGTGTGTGTGTGTGTGTGTGTGTGTGTGTGTGTACCGTTAGCCCAGTCCTGGGTGAGTGGATGCTGTTTCAGGAGGCGCATTTCAGACACACACAGCGCCAGCTGCAGCTCGGCAGACTCCGGCTCTGGACGGGTCACCAGCAGAAACGGCAGCAGCTCCCGGCCGATTCGGGCACTCAAGTCAGCACTGACCTCACTGAGCCGTGGGTCATCAAGGGCTCGGACCGCCTCCTTCAGTGCCGCACACCTGCAGGGACGGCAGCATTTACCGACACTTCACAGCTGTACAGATACTGCAGTTGCACGTTTTATAATGCACAGGGAGCCCTCGCCCTCTTTGATCTAGATAGTAAACTCAATTTTTTTTAATTTAAAAGGACAGTACATAATGCATCACCATGGATCCAAACTGGATCGTGCATGTGTCATACGCACCAGCAAGCAGAATCTGATGGCTGAATCCGGTGAAGAAGAGAAAACAAACTGGAAACTGTGTCCTCTGGATCCATCCGGTCCAAATACAGCTGGTCAAGAAAGAACAATTAATAGGTGATGAGCAGGCGAATTTTCTGTTGGTTCCATTCAACATCACTATTGAAAACAATCTAACCCACTCTGAATAACGTTGCTAAAGAATACAGTGGCATTTTAAGCAGAATACACTCCTCTGTCTAAACAACCCCTAAAACACACCTACGATATTCTGCTCTAAAAATCGGTAAACGTTTCCTTCAAATGAAGAACATGTTTTTTCAGTATCAGCAGTAGAGAATCACCTGCAGGGCTGAGAGCGCGGACAGGACCACCTCAGGAGCATCATCCTTTATCCTCTGCAGCAGGGCATCCTTCAGGAAGGTCTCATCAAACCCGTCCTGTAGAGGGCACATGCATACATACATGCATATCCATCAAACAATAATATCCTTATGTATAGAGAACTTTCCGTTTAAATTCGTAAGTGAAGGCCTGATCTAAGGTGCAGAAGAGTGGTAACACACCTGTCCAGAGGCGAGGATGCATTTCACGTGGTCCAGAGCCATGTTTCTCACAGAAGACAGAGGGTGGTTAAGACTGAGCAGCAGAGAGGTGTCTGAACCTGCTAGAAGCTACACAGATAGAGACTCTGGTATAAACATGGCTGCAACATTCAAAGCACTTAAGACATCTGTAAGAACATCTGTCACAGACAGTTAGAACTTCACGATTATCAGTAAAACACCCAAGCTTCTCGGCCCACCTGGTATTTGCCGCAGCTCATGGTGAGAGAGAGAAACTGGTGGAGGAGGTTCTTCTGCTGATTTGAGGTCAGTTTACCAACATGCCCCTCCAGAACAGCATCCAGAGCCCCGGGATACCTGCAACACAACCAAGGCGAAGGCTCCAGGTTCATTCGAACAGCCCAGATACACTGTCCAGTCCATTTATGCTGGCCATTAGAATGTGCAATATCAAAAAAAAAAAAAAAAAAAAAAGCAATTGCATAAAAGGTAAGGTCAGGTGGAGCAACTCACCTGTGCTCAAACAGTCGGACAACTGGCTGGATTTTCTGATTGAGGGAGGAGATCCTATCAGGAGAGACCTCCACACCACAGGACACATATTCCTCCAGGAGGAGCCTGAAATCACCAGTCAAAAACATCAGTTAGAGCAGTAAAATAACTGCTCGGCAGGGTCCTCAGCAGGCCCAAGGCAAAGCAGAGGGAGCTTTTAACTAATGAAGTTCTCTAAGAGTTGGCTAAATCACTCCTATCCATGCTGCAGCACTAAATAATGAGTGTGAGGTAATGCACAGCCCTTAGAAAAGCATTCGGTAATGTAATGTAAAGTACAGAAGTGTGTGGTACAAAGGGAGGGAGAGTTAGGCTAGACATGAGACGGGGTCCTGGTTCTTGCATCTTGTTTTGAGATTCACAAGCATCTTGAATTGCCAAGCTTCACAAAACCACGAGTGGCTAGAACAGGGGTCACCTGGCCGCTGAGTTCTCCAGGCCGCTGGTCAGGGGGAGCGTCTGGAGGACAGACTCCAGCAGCCGGCCGTGCAGGGTGCCATCCGATCCCTCGTCCTGCAACTCATCTGTAGCGGAGCAGACAATACATCAGAACACATTAAAATACCTGCTACTGTTTCCTTTCAGCAGTTCATTTGACCATTTGTTTTATGTAGGGCAGTCACATTAACCCACACCAGCAGGATCCCACCAGTATGTTACTTACAGTCATGAATCGGGTGTATATGAAGTCAATACGAAGACAATAGGATAAATTATTGTCATGATGTGTTTGTGATTATAAGGGTTCCCAGTTTTACCAATAAAATGTTTTTAAATTGGCTCCCAAGTGACGCCAACCTGTGGCCACTGGGGCACCGTTGGGAGATACGCGAGTTTGATCTCAAGTGATGCCACAGCCATCAGCAATCAGGAGTTCAAGAGAGCATAACTGGTTATTGAGTGGGCACCAAGCATAATGCTAGCCACTGTGGTTACCTGTTAGCTGATGTAACAGAAACGGCAGTCAGCGTTCTGTTGAAATGATGATAGCCGTCACCCTGCTGGCGTGGTAGCAATAAGTGACGGGAGAGCTGGCTAGTGGGTGGGAACTGGACATGAATAAATAAGGGGAAAAAAAATCTAAACATAAAAATACTCACCATTCTGTGTGATGACGGCACAGATGAGATGAGGCAGAAGGTAGCGTAATATGGGACTGATATCATAGGATGCTGCTATGGCCTGCAGGGTGAGCACCAGAGTGGGCACCGCACACAGGTGCATGAAAGGCCTAAGAGTGGAAACAGCCATGAAAAGCCCAGTCATCACTGAAGCACTGCTGAGAGATGTCCTGAAATTACTGTAAAAAAAAAAAAAAAAAAAGACTAACTCTGGTCTAACTCACTTTGGTCCAACGACTCCTTCCTTCTGGTTCTGCAGGAGGACGATGAGGCAGGACAGTCCCTCACGGGTCAGCGCCGGACCTCTGCCCAACGACTTGCTCACCTGGACAGCCAGTGAGTCCACCAGCTTCTCCAGCATCACAACCTTCACCGCCAGCTGAGACAAGATCATGTAGGTGGCAGCTTTATAGTCCACTATCTCAGACTTCAGACCCTGCAGAAAACACACAGCTCCGTCAATTTCAGGCAGGGCAAGGAGATTTGCGCAGCAGCATAAGTGAACAGGAGTCCCCATCTGGACCCAATCAAATGCACCCCAGCAATTAGAAGCACCACTCCATTCTTCAGAGACCTTCACAGAGGAGTCGTCCCATAACACCTCACAGTTTTTGCAACAATTACCTGGAGACCAAAGGTCGTCGAGGAATGCTGAGCTAAAGCCTAACTAGAACGTAAAGGGGTTCCTGAAGGCAGAGAGCAGCAAGTATTTGGTGACACCTCAAGTTGATCTTTGGGATTTGGTGGCACCATACTGGGATTGCCTGGACCATCAGATTATGAACAAATGTCTGGGGTCCATTCTAACTTGAGTGCACATGGTCATTACAGAATGGGGGACGTGCCAAACACTAATAAACTCATACATTTAAGTATTACGTTGTTTTTTTCGACTTTCCACTCAAATTGTTACACATTTTCATGCCATTCTGGTTTTGGGGTCTTCAGAAAAGCAGTGACTTCAGCTCAATTAACAAGAAAAATTCAGCTTTTAATAATACAGGCCCCCTAATGGTCTCTAGAGATCAGATCTTACCAGTTGCACATAGGGTAGCAGCTTAGCTATGATGGAATCCGTGACCTTCTCTACCGCCTCCAGAGCAGGAACAATAGCCGCCGCATAGAAGGAAAACAAGACTCGCAGCTGCGCACACTGTCCATCACGAACAAACTCTGAATAGGCCTACAAGAACATCAGCACTGTTAATCAGGTTCACATGTCCATGGCCAAGCACAGGTAAAGCCAGAGTAAGGTGGCCTACCTTCACTGACTTGGTCACCATGGTGCAGATGAAGTCCATGAAGCTCAGATCTTTATAGCAGTGGGTGAGCAGAGTGCTTCTGGCTAAAGGCACTCCTGGTTTCTACGGAGACATCAAAGAGTCATGTGAGTAGATGCACCAGGTAGGCATTTCTAATAAAGTGGCCACTGAGTGGAAGCACAAGGTTTGTTTCTAATAAAGTGGCCACCTGAAGTCCATGCAGCCAGTGCCATCTGTGGGTGGGCTCATCGATTTTTAAAAGCTGAACGACTCGAACAAACAGTTTGGTGTCGTGATATGGTAAGGCACAGGCAACCAGGCTATCCTCGTTGTACAAGTGAATGTGGAACCTGAAATGGAATCACAAGAAGGAGCACATAAACGTAGATTCATACTGATATTTACTTCACACTAAACAGTACAGTTTGGGAAAAGCGATGATACTATGACAAAACAGCATTAATACAGAGGCCCAAGGGTTTAATCATTAAACATTACTAAATGTGTAGAAAAGTATTGCATACAAATTATGCATTTTGTATGCAATGAGAGCACACACTCACTGCTACCCTAATGAGAGTTCTTGCCTCTTCTAACATTTCATTCACATACCAGCTCACACTGGATAATGGCATGAACATGTGCAGCAGGGGAATAATGCGATTATAATGACATCTTAATGACACAATGTCAAAAATGATTAATTGTATCATGGGAGCCTCTAGTGACTCCCACCATAGTTTAGATGACGCGAATCAGTGCAGAACAAGAGGTGTAATGCTTGCTGGAGCAGCAGAGATGTTCTACCTGTGTATTAGCCACTCCAGACACTTCAGAGCTGGTTTGAGCAGAAAGTAGGGGGACAGGCGGGTGAGGAAGAGCGAGATGCTCTTGTCCAGCTTCTGGTTGACCTCTTTGGACTGCACGCTTCTCTCCAGGGTCAAAGACGCCTCGCTGAAGAGCGTCCCCTGGAACTCCTCAAATGCCAGCTCAATCCCCAACAGCTCTTCCAGCCCTGTGCAGCCTGAATATCAAAAAAATATGAGCAGCATCTTAATTGACAAACTGGTTCTTTTACTTCCACAGTGCAGCCGATTACTGGATGATGATTCTGCTCCTCACATATGCAGAGATTTCGGCCCCTGGGTTTTTTTGGACACTGTATTTGGGGAATCAGATCTGTGAGTGGCATATTTCACGCCCTGATAAGGCAAGCTGTACTGCTCTGATTCTACAAGGTGAGCATGCGTGGATGTGTCCCGCTACATCGTGCCTGTGTGCATGTGTGTGTGTGAGAGCTCCTCTAGTACCCAGTGCGTAGAAGCTGGCTCTGTCCAAACTGGCAGCGTGCTTCGGGTCGAACAGGAGCGAGGCAGTCTCCCTTCGCGCGAACACCTCGGGAGCATTCTGGGGCAGCGCGAGCCGCTTCAGCTGATGGGCTAATGAGGTCATATTGAACACATGCTGCAGAGAGAGACAGATGGGACTAAAAGTTATTATTCATTTCATTTAAAGGCGCCTTTCAAGGCACTCACGGACACCTTAAAGACAATTAAACTAGATCATAAAATTAAAAATGCGAAAGAAGACTATTAAAATAGACAATAAATAAACATAAAAAAAGAGTGTAAGCCTAAAAACAAGTGTAGTCTAGGGACATGATCAAAGCCAGTAAGCAAGTTTGAAGAGGTGAGTTAATAGTTTATATCCTGTTATAAAGCTTTCTTTATCTTGCATGTAACCCTCAGGTTTTGTTTTAGGTCCAGCTGCTTCTCAAAACATCTTAGGCATCAGGAAAGCATATTTACAGCACCCCTGTTTTGTGATGCCACAAAAAACCCACTTTTATGCATATTTGCCTTTCCAGTCTACAGCAGATTAGATACACTGTTTCAAGCTGTTTTCAGATTGTAAGGCCTGTTTTAGCCAGCACAGATTTGAATACAGGGCAACCAATCAGAGCAGCGCTCATTTACATAAACCACTCTTAAAGGCACAGCGACGAAAACAGCCTGTTTAATACTGAGACAAAAATTGGAAAATGATAACAAAATAAAAAAGTAATGCAGTTTTACTGTGATTATATACTTTTCTTCCTCTGTTATCACTCAGATCTTCATCATCATCATCATGATGAACCAGTCAACCTCTTCTTCAACTCCACAAAAACCACTAAACAATTTTACATTCCACTAGCCTCACATTCATACATTACATGGACAAAAGTACTGGGCCCATAACACAAACAGGGACTTTAATGTTCCTGCATTCAAATACATAGACTTTAATACAGAGTTGGTCTCCCTTTTGCAGCTATAACAGCTTCCACTCTTCTTGGAAGGCTTTCCACAAAATTTTGGAGTTTCTGTGGGAATTTGTGCCCATTCATTACGTAGATCATTTATGAGGTCAGGCACTGATGTTGGAAGAGAAGTCATGGCTCACAGTCTCCACTCCAGTTCATCCCAAAGGTGCTGGATGGGGTTGAGGTCGGGGCTCAGCGCGGGACAGTCAAGTTCCTCCACACCGAACTCATCCAACCATGTCTTCATGGATCTTGCTTTGTACACTGGGGCACAGTCATGGTGGAATAGAAAAGGTTCTTCCCCAAACTGTGTCCACAAAGTTGGAATAACGGCATTGTCCAACATGTCTTGGTATGCTGAAATATTAAGATTGATCTTCACTGGAAGTAAGGGGCTAGAACAGTCCCTGAATTATGAGGTGTGTCCCAATACTTTCGTCCAGTATTAAATTATAGACTTTGAATCTCTGGGGATTCAGCCTTCTTTCTCGTCCACCAATTTTTACAAAAGTAAAATTAGGCCTGTTCCAGTTATAAGAAGATAAAACAGAAGCATGCCTATAATGTTTTCTACGTGGCCATAGATCAAGAAGTTGACAGTTCCACCTTAAATGCTGCAGTAGCCACAGTATACATACAGCACTTGTGTATACAGCATTCCATATTGAGGTTTTCCTACGGATTTTTTATATTTTATTGAAATTATTTAGGCTTTACATTTTATATTGATCTTGTCTCCGTGTGTCTATGCAGACATACCATAAGTAATTTCCTCAGTGTTCACTAGTTTCTGATTCTGATTCTGTCAGGTGGACCAGACAAATTCGAATACGAAGCCAATTCCAGCCTGGTCTTGTGTGTTTATGTGTGTGTGTCTTACCGTGTGGAATAAAGCAGGTGTTAGAGAAGCCGCTGAAGCTTAGAAACTGAATCAAACAGCTTCTAAAACTCTAAGAAATTCTAAGAAATTCTGTTTACAGTTTTCAGAGCCCTTATCGAGTCCACTCCATGTGCTGCCCACACCACTACTGCTTCTGCTGTCCTGCAAGTCGGCTCAACCGGGCTCTACTGCCCCCTAGCAAAACAGAGCAGCACTGCAGTCGAGTACACGATATGAGCAAAAGTATTGGGACACCTGTTTTTTCAGGGTTTGGGCTAAACCCCCTTGCTTCCAGTAAAGGGCAATCTTAATGCTTCAGCAGACCAATACATTTTAGACAACGCCATTCTTCAAACTTTGTGGACATAGTCTGGGGAAAAAACCTTTCTATTCCAGCATGACTGTGCCCAGTGCACAAAGCACGCTCCATAAAGACATGGCTTGCCCAGTGCACAAAGCACGCTCCATAAAGACGTGGCTGGTTGAGTTCGGTGTGGAGGAACTTGCCTGGCCCGTACAGAGCCCTGACCTCAACCCCATCCAACACTTTTAGGATGAACTGTAAAGAAGATCGCGAGCCAGGCCTTTTCGTCCAACATCAGTGCCTGACCTCATAAATGCTCTACAGAATGAATGGGCACAAATTTCCACAGAAACTCACAAAAATCTTGTGGAAAGCCTTCTAAGAAGAGTGGAAGCTGTTATAGGTACAAAGGGGGACCAACTCCATATTAAAGTCTATGTATTTGAATGCAATGTTATAGAAGTTCCTGTTGGTATTATGGTCAGACGTCCCAATACTTTTGTCTATATAGTGTAGGTTAATTGCAATTTCAGCCAATTACACAGTACACAGAGAAACAAAACAACGTTCTTCCAGGACCATGGCGCAACACAAGAACAAAAACAGACCACCACAAGACTGCATGAGTACAGCTGGTGGCCTGGGGGTTAGGGAGCTGCCCCTGATCAGAAGGCTGTGGGTTTGAATCCCAGGACTGCCAGTGACACCACTGAGGCACCCTTGAGCAGGGTACCATTCCAACACACTGCTCCCTGGGGGCTGCGTTGCTGGCTGCCCACTGCTTCACTTGGTGAATGGGTTAAATGCAGAGGAAGAATTTCACACTGCTCACACTGTGTGCTGTGGTGTGGTGTGTGAAAATAGTAGGAACTTTAAATACACAGGGTGTGAAGAGAGGAAGAAAAACACAAGAGCAATAAAACAACAAGACAAGCAACATTTAGTGCAGTCCACGACTGAATGAGTACAACATAATACAGACTGATTTGTAGCAGCGGAGTCATTAAGTGTGGAAAAATGTAGAATAGAGGTAGACAGCAATAAATAAACGTAGACACAACAATAACAATTGTGCAAATGATAGAAGCCACAGAGAATGTGCAGTATATAATAAATAGTATTTACAGTGGCAGTTGCGGTGTAAACTGTTTGTTTAAGGCAAGACACTTCAGTGTGTATATTATGTGCTAGGAGACGGAGGAAGTTCAGTTCAGGTGTGTGTGTGCGTGTGTGTGTATGTTTCAGTTCTGACTGAGGAGTCTGATGGCCTAGGAGAAGAAACTGTTTCCCATTCTGGCAGTGGAGGCCTGTATGGGATTAGAGAGAGGATGTGTGAAGGATGTGTTGATGGTGACTTTGTGGATGCAGCTTGTGATGTAAATGTCCCCGACAGATAAGAGAGAGACCCTGATGGTCTTCTCAGCTGTCCCCATTATCCTCTGTAGGATCTTTGCAATCCAAAACGGAACAACTCCCGTACCAAGCCTTGATGCAGCTACAGAAAATACTCTCTGTATTCCCCAGATTTGCCAAGGGCAGATCAGATTAGTGGTCAGTGTTAAATGCGAAGTGAAGTGGCCATTCTGTCATATGTGAACACACCACAGCACACAGTGTGAACAGCATGAAATTCTTCCTCTGTACCCCATCCACCAAGTGAAGCAGCGGGCAGCCAGGTACACAGCGCCTGGGAAACAGTGTGGGGGGACGGTACCTTGCTCAGGGAACCTCAGAGGTACCACTAGAAGTTTTTGGGATTCTAACTCACAACTATCTGATGGCAGGGCGAACACCCACACCACTAGGGCCTAACCACTAGGCCAGAGGTCCCCAACCACCGGGCCATTTGGTACCGGGCTGCACAGAAAGACAGAATGAAAAATATTTTATTGATTATCAGAGTCTGAAAGGTCTTTTATTTCCAAAAAACACTCGTCTCTATCACGTGATAGGGCACATCACAAATTCAGAACTTTGGGTCTCAATTCAATACTGCAGTTCAGTACAGTACTGTAATTCAGCGCTGTGTGTTTTATTTGGTGCTGTAATTCAGCATTATGGATACTGATGTATGGTAATCACTGTTATTCAGAGCTGTGTGTGTTTCATTTGTTCTCCACTCTCTGCTGATGTCTAGTGTGTAGTGCAAATAGAGCTCTTTTATGTTCTCACAGTCTCTCTTTCTCTCTCTGCACACACAGCCTTACACACAGTCTCTCTCTCCTTTTATTTCTCTCTCTCTCTCTCTCTCTCTCTCACACACACACACACACACACACACACACACACGCACGCGGCCACTAAACCGGCGCGCGCTAGGATTCCTCGGCTGCGCGCGATCTTCCTCCTCCTGGCTGCGCGAGCGCGGCTGAGGTCCGCAGCGCCGAGGATGAGGATGAGGCGAGTCGCGGAGGATTAACTGTGGGCACGGGGTAGGGCGGGGGGCTCGGCTCGGGCTTCTGTTCCACACATCTGCACCGCATCGCGATGCTCGGAGGGCCATGATGAAGACCGACTCCTCCTCGTCCTCCTCCTCGAGCCCCGCGCTGCAGCCGCGCGATGCCGGGGGCGGCCGCGCCTATGGCTCCAACGTGCACCGCATTAAGAGCCTCTTCATGCAGATGGGGGCGAGCCCGGACCCCCCCGCCGCGCACAGACCCGCGCGCTCCCCGCTGCCCCGCGCCGGCAGCCTGAACGAGCGCGTGGACCACGGCGCGCTGCTGAAGCTGGGCGCGGAGGGCGCGCAGGGGGGCATCACCTCCTCCATCAGCACCTCCTCCATCGGCAGCATCACCTCCTCCATCAGCACCTCCTCCATCTGCAGCACCACCTCCTCCAAGCTGCAGGAGACCAGGAGGATCTTTGAGCGGCAGCAGGAGGAGGAGGACAGCGCAGCAGCAGACAGTCGGGGTGCCCTGAAAAAGGAGAGGGCCGGAGGCCTCCAGCATGGGAGGCTGGACGTGGTCGCACGCTTCAATGGCAGCACAGAGTCACTGGATGGGCCAGACGCGGCTGAGGCCGTGTCACCCACCGTCAGCCAGCTCAGTGCCGTGTTCGAGCGGGCGGCTGAGCTGCGCTCCAACCTGCACCGCCTCTCCAGGATCAGCACGGGCAGAGCACGGCCTGCCTCAGCACAGGAGCACCGGGGGACCCGCAAGGGCCGCGACCCAGAGGGTGCCACAGAGGACCTGAAGGAGAACAGGGATGCCACTCGACCATCAGTGTGTGAGCCTCATAGGGAGGCCAACGGCGAGGCCTCAGAGGTGGGCCCTGCCCAAGCCGGGGTGGCCAGGGCAGAGGTCAGGGGTGCCAGTCAGGAAGGCTGCCCTGTAGAGGACGGTAAAGAGGATGATGGGGATGATGATGCGACCCTGAAGGATGATTCTTCAGCGGGGGCCACCCTGGTGGAGGTCAGCGCATACAGTGCCGCGGGGGAAGACTCTGGGGGCAGCCAGCTGGGGGACGAGGATGACGAAGAGGAAGGATATGAGGCTGAGACGGCCTGTCTGGAGGTCCCTGGGCTTCCCATGGAGGAGGAGCCGCCGCCGGGCCGCAAAATCGGCTTCAGCACTGCGCCCATCAAGGTGGGTCACGCTGACAGTATTCTGTCACAGGCTCCACCCACGGAAGTACATGGACTGTCTGATAGACAGACTGTCCTAGCTTTGTAGGCATTGGCCAAATAAGGAACCACGGTGCTGTTTTTCTCGTTTGGAAAAATGAATGCCATTTTCAAAAAATTGCCCTGCTCTCATACCCTGTTCATCTGTTTTGTCCTGTGTACACACATTGAGTTTGGAGCCGTTAATAGCAGTTGAATGAGATATACCCAGTATTTGCTGATGTTTCACTTTTGTTTCATGTGGGTCTGTTTTTTCTGTAGCACTGTAGCAGCTGGAAAATGTAAGAGGGGCCCTTCAGGTTGTGCTTAAACAACAATTTGTGGTTGCTTTGATTTCATTTCAGTCAAGTGGTGGTTCTAGAGCACTAAGGGTCGATTTCCCAGACATGGATTAAGCCTAGTCCTGGATTATGTAGTGCTGTGAATAGAGATTTCCCATTGAAAAGAAAGGGTAGTCCAAGACTAGGCTTAAGGCCGGTCTGGGAAACCGACCCTAAGTGTCTGACAGTTGTTGCTCTGCTATGCTGAAACTCTGCTTCTCCAAAAGGGCAGGTGTGAACAAGAACATGTTCATGTGGTCAGTGTAGGAAGATCACCAGAGAATTCCTAAACCAGGTTCTTTAGGATATCTGCTAGAATGTAAAACATTTTACTTGATAGTCATAGAATATCCCTTCTTGATAGTCGGACAGTGTCCGATGCTTAACAAACTATAAACTGAAAAAATATGTTGAGGATGACTTACAGCTAGAGAAAACTTACTAACAGACGGGGGTGTTCCGTTCTATACAAACAATTGACTATTTCGTAAAGGAATAGATGCATTTGGAAAACAAATGCCATAATGTTCCATTCTCATTTGGGATGAGCCACTAATTAATCATCTTTCAGCAACCTACAGGTCACCTTCTGTAACACGGAATGTGCTTTGGAAAATGGCCGCCTTGGGACTGTTATCTTGTTCCTGTGTTTGCTCAATCCACTATTCAGTGTGTGATTTGTGAAAGGGTCCTTTCCTGTGCTGGTGTCCCCGATGGTAAACTCTCATAAAGCAGAATGGACAGCTGCAGAGGTCCGCATCTGCTTTCTGTCCATCCTCCAGCTAAAGCAACTCATCCACGGATTCCCTAATAAAAGAGAGGAAGAGAATCATATACACTGTAAAAAGTGTAACTGGCTTGAAAAACCACTTCAGGTTGTCATCAGTCAGAGTCTGGTCTCAATTTCAGCAAAATACTCATCATTTTAACTTTTATTCCATAGAATCTAGATATTGATCGAATTTAAACTAAGCAGGCATTATAGTAACATTTTCATTATTACATTTTGCATGGACACCAGACAAATCCAGTTCAAATGGAAAATTGTCTCATTAGGATACATTTCCTGTGGATAGAGAGCTCAACATTACTAGGGAACTGAAGATAAAACACCTCAGAATTCGGAATTACCTTCAACTAGGAAGATTCCTTTTGGGAATTCCTATTTGTAAGGGTTAAAGTGTTAAAAGGGTTACTTTATGGAAACCCAGAAAACTGCCCAGTTGTTTTTTTTTTCTGTGGTATCCATTTAGATGTTTTCCTATTTGTCAGTCCTTCAGGAGCTGGACTGGAGGCCTTACATGTTAGCTTAAGAACATAATTAGAAAGAGTAATCAACCAATCACCCTCTGATTTACACTGGGAACAAGTCAATGAGAATGTAATTCAAGGCCTTCTGGAAGTTCTAGATATCTCACTGAATGTGAAAACGTACTGAAAGCAGGTTTCAGTCAGTTCTAGGTATGTCACCGATGACAGAGTGTTTAATCAAGAACGGCCAAAAACCAAGGATGATTCTCAACATTAGCATGGTGCTAACATACTGTTTAAAATGCCACAGGAGCGCAGGTAAAGTAGCGTTTAGTGGGTTTTTCACATTTTGATGTGGAGGCCTAGCTCTAATTTCAACTCTTCACTTTTTTAAAGGGTAGAAATCTCATCTCAAGCCTGGACTGACCACTTACCGCTCGCTGTGTCAGCTCAGGCGCTGTTTGATCCAACAAAACAAAGACCGTGTTTACAAACTGATGTGTCCTAGTGTGAAACCAGAATTAGGTTCTGCAGGCCAGAGGTGTGATCAGGCCTTGCAGTAGCTGTGAGCTTCCCAGCTGTGTGTGTGTGAGTGTGTGTGTGTGTGTGTGTGTGTGTGTGTGTGTGTGTACGTGTGTGTTGGTACGTGTGTGTGTGCGGCCTGCAGAATCAGAGGGAATGTGATGGAATGTCACTGTAGCTCTATAATAGGAGTAAAAATAGCCTTCAGACAACAGTCGCAGCTGGAAAAAAAAGATAGGAGCTTTAGCTCTAATGACAAACTGAAAATTATTAAAGGGGCCGTATCAAGGTATTATGTTATCTCCACTTTTTTTTTTAAATAACTCTGTTCAATGTCTTATGTGACTTTTATACTACCAGTACCACTTTTTTAACATGTTATACATTACGCTCATGTTTAATGTAGATGTAGATCGGCTTCATTTTAATCTGATGAGACTATTAAAGGGTCTATATCAGTTCTCTATTTTTTTTTTATTGTAATAAGTAAGGTGATGTAATTTATTGTAATTTACTTTACATCTCCTTAGCCAGTCTAGACAGTTTACATACATGGACACAAGGAAAAATGTTGCAAAAATGTCCCATTTCGAAGTTTGTGTTTTGTGATGTCACGAAAACCTATTCAAATGTACTGCCCTTTACACCTTATAGTTTAGCTTCACCTTTTTGCCCTCAAGGAAGTGTTTCAGCATGGACTGCTTTTTGAAGAAGGCGTAATACAAGGCAGCCAATCAGAAAAGAGCTCATTTACATACATAAATCTTAATGGCACAGTAGTAAAACCGTCTCTTTCTGCAGGGGTTATAAAATGGTCATTTCTAGATGGGAAAATCGCTTTATTTTTCTCTCTCACACTGGCTTCTTTGTTCTATTTTCCTCAGTTTGTTCTTCTCTTGTTTCTCCTCTCCCTCTTTCTCTCTTTCTCCTTTTTTCCTCTTCTCTGTTGATTCCTCACCCCTCGCCTTTTTTTTCCCCTACTTTTCACCCACTCCCCCTGTATTCACACTTCTCCGTTTCACTCTGTCTCAGCCAGCATTACTGCCTTTGCCTCTCCCCTCTCTCTCTTTCACACACACAGACACACACACACACACACACACACACACTGCTGTTTCAGACACAGAACCCACAGTGTGCTCCACACATTCAGTGGAGCTGCAGGCAGTGAGGGTTTATGGAGATAGATCTGTAGAGGGTACACAGCGTTCAGAGTGTAATTAAGCCATAGATCTCCAGACAGAAGACCAAAATAGCGGCTGCAGCGTTATTCACCACTTTCTGAAACACACACACACGCACACGGAAGCTGAGCTGGCCTGCGCCAATTCGTTAGGCTAATTCTGCTAACACTATGTCAGTAGTCAAATCATTTCTGTAAAAACATCCCCAAAACTTCTCTGGACCCCTTCAAACAGCATCCAGCTCTCTGTTAATTTGGAGCAGACTTGTGGATGTGGTTTATGACACAGTATGACTTACCATGAGCTGTAAAAATGCTGTAAAAACTAAAACTAACAGCTGGAAAACTACAGGTAGCCTTTTTACCCAACAGGGTCTGTTTTCACAAATCACCTCAGTAGCAGGAGCACTGCTGTAGAATCTGTTTTTGTGGCAACATCCATACGTCTGCTCCACCTTAACAAAGAGCTGGATGTCTTTTGAGGAAGGAGAGTGTGGAATATGGACCCTTTAATGGATCTGAGTCATTTCAGATTATATCAGAATCTGTCTGCAGGGAGAGAGGACTCTGAAAGCTGGACTTGTATGGAATTTGGCATGTCCATTTTGCCTTATACAGCTTTGTGCTTACTTGTCTTTATTTGACTCAAAATCAAAATTGCGGCGTAATCAACACTGTAATGGGATCTTCTTTTGTTTTTGGCTGTCTTGATGCTTTTAGGACATCCTGTCTTCACATCTTTGACATTTATTTTTAACTGCTTCCTGTGTGTCGTTTCATTTACTCATGTCACAGCTCCACTGACTCATCCTCATCCACCCGCTTGCAGAAACAAACAGACACACTTAGACACACACACACACACACACTCACACACACACACACACACACACACACACACACACACACACACACACACACACACA
>JBBIGA010009407.1:0-15287 GCA_037576975.1 Alestes dentex | reverse complement strand
CAAAACACTTTAATTTAATTTTAAACTCAGCTTAATACATTACCCTTAAAGAAAATGTAATTTGTACTTTACCATTTACACTGAACTCCTGCAGTGCTAGAATGTCAAATACCGATGCTACCCCTGTATAGACTGTACTGTAATTCATGCATGGGCGTTTCCTTTGGTTATTCATAGTAATACAGTAATACATTCATTTAATTGACTGTAATAAAAATACAGGGCTTTAAGAAGAACAAAATGAAAAACATGAGAACACTCAAGACGCTCCACAGGGGAAATTCTGGACTGCAGCTGCGTCAAAGGGCAGCAGCCAATCAGCAGCAAGGAGGAATAAATAGTGTTCTTGGATTGGCTACTTTCAAACCTCCCACCTCCCAGCGGTATTTCACCATCCCAGGAAGCGCTTTCTTTGTGTTCTCTGGACAGTACCAAAATATTTGTAGTTGTTTTTTTAAAATGGAAATATAGCTACATTTACGTTAATATTTCTGTTACAAAATTAGTAAATTATGTTTGTCTTAATAATTTAGCACTAAAATGCATGAAAAATTATATATTGCCACGAAAAAAGCTGTGACGTCCGGGCCTCGTCTGCCACGCCCCCTCATCCTCGTGCTGGTTGTGTATGTTTGGGCCACGCCCCCTCGTCCTCGTGCTGGTTGTTTATGTTTGGGGCGGTGCTGAGCAGCGGAGCTTCGTTCCGTTCAGGTCTCTGATTGCCTTGTTAACCGCTGCGCCCAGACATAAACACCCAACATGAGGACGAAGGGGTGTGGCGGGGGAGGCCCGGCTGTCACAAAAGCGTTGGATATCTGGGGTTTCCGCGAATGTGCGGCGGTTTCCGCAAACTATTATGAGTTCGGTTCTCAGAAAGAATCTGTGTGAGATTGAAGCCGCGACTGCTGAACCGCAATTAAGCAGGGGTTTTACTGTAATTACCTTTGATGAACTTCTAATAGTATTTTGCCATCCAACTGGTCACATTGCGAGATTAAATAAGATGTGATTCAGGTGATCACTAATCAGTCCCTCATAAAGCAGAATGAGGTGCTTGTGTAGGAATTTAACAGACACAGGCTTGGAATGGTTGTCATACTAAGAGAGACGCTGATTTCAAAATAAATTGCAGGGTCTCTTATTTTTTTCCGGAGCGGTCTGTTAGGGCGGAGCTGTGCTGTGGGTTCGCAGTATACGGTAATGAAGGTGTGCATGTTTCTCTGGGGTGACTTTGGTCAGAGTTAGGACTCTTAGTTCAGGTTATTAAGGAGAAGTGTCTCAGACCGGACTCTGTGTGTGTGCGTGTGTGCGTGCGTGCGTGCGTGTGTGTGTGTGTGTTTGTGTGTGTGTTCACCTCTTTTTAGCACTTTGCTGCCAGCTTGTGGCCATTTTTGGTGTAGCTGCTCTGCTGAGCAAAGAATTGCATTATGGTTCATAGAGATGCACCCATGTGGAATTTGGAGGTTGATGTGATATCAATGGACTTTTTAATATGAATTTCTTTCGATGCCAACATACATAAACATTTAGAAAATGCAGACGTTGGGAGAGAAAAACAGCTGTCCCCACACTCTGCTCCCTGGGTTCTGTATCACTGGCTACCCGGTACCCACTGCTTCACTTGGTGAATCAGTCGGATTTCCCTCTGTTCACACTGTGCTGTGCCGGGGTGTGGGGTGTTCACACACGACCTTAAGGGCCACTTCACTTCCTAAACCTAAGCAGATCAGTCTCAGCCTCGTTTCCGATGTGGCCTGGGAGATACATAGAGACACAGACGGGCACTTCAGGTTGTAGTAGACCAGTGTCAGTGGTCGGGGGGGTGTAGGAGTGTTATACGGGAAGGGACGGAACCACACTGTTCCACAAAGGTGTATATTCTGCCGTCAGACTTGGTTCTGCTCTGTGTCCTCTGAGGGCCGCAGTGGGTCATCCTTTGCTTCCCTCTGCTGGAGGAACTGGTATAATGTCTCTTTCTAGATTTTTGTTTGGCTTCTGTGTGGAAGCGCCTACAGTAATACAGCCAGTACTTATATAATGTATGTATTTATTTGTTTGTTTGTTTGTTTGTTTCTAGTTGAAGAGAGGCATGTGTAACTGTGATCGGTAATATTGGAGGCTTTAGATTGTTTTGACCATCAGTTTAGATAATTTAGTAAAAGTTACATAACAGTTCAAGAACTACATTTGATGTAATGAGGGAAACCCTCACAGGCCTTGTTCTGTGAGAAATATTTGGGTAAATAACAGAACACGTTAGAATTTTTTGATTATGTAATTAACTCACATTTTGTGTGAATTTTGTGTTGTATGTATAATCATGAAAAAGTCAGTCACATTTGTGTCAGATGTGTGGATAAATCAGGTTAAAAATAGGTCTTTACATAAATTTGATCTGTTTTTCCTCTCTCTGATGAAGAATTAAGGAGGAATGTTCAGTTCAATTTTAATAATTGTCTATTAATTAAGCTCCTTGTCTATTTTTCAGTTATACAGCCCTGCCCAGTACAGTACAGACCAATACAGTACAGCCCTGCCCAGTACAGTACAGTCCAATACAGTACAGCCCTGTCCAGTACAGCCCTGTCCAGTACAGCCCTGTCCAGTACAGTCCAATACAGTACAGCCCAGTACAGTACAGCCCTCCCCAGTACAGTCCAATACAGTACAGTCCAATACAGTACAACCCAGCCCAGTGCATTACAGTCCAATACAGTACAGCCCAGCCCAGCCCAGTACAGTACAGTACAGTCCAATCCAGTACAGTACAGTCCAATCCAGTACAGTACAGTCCAATACAGTACAGCCCTGCCCAGTACAGTACAGTCCAATACAGTACAGCCCAGTACAGTACAGCCTTGTCTGGTACAGCCCTCCCCAGTATGGTCCAATACAGTACAACCCAGCCCAGTGCAGTACAGTCCAATACAGTACAGCTCAGTACAGTACAGCCCAGTACAGTACAGTACAATCCAATACAGTACAGTACAGTCCAATACAGTACAGCCCAGTACAGTACAGTCTAATACAGTACAGCCCTGCCCAGTACAGTACAGTACAGTTCAGCCCAGTACAGTACAGTACAGTCCAATACAGTACAGCCCTGTCCAATACGGTACAGCCCTGTACAGTACAGCCCTGTCCAGTACAGTACAGTCCAATACAGCCCAGTATAATACAACCCACCATATCAAAGCACAGTAAAGCCCAGTACAGTACAACCCAGGACCGAACAGCAGAGTACAGCATAGTTCAGCTCAGAACACCCCTCTGTACAGTTCAGGACAGTACAAAACAGTTCTGTTCAGTGCAGTTCAATACAGTTCAGTTGAGTACAGGACAGGACAGTACCCCACTAAGGTAAAAGTGCATCAGTGCCTGTGTCGTCATTAAACAGTACTAGCCCATGTTGTCCAGGAGGTGGCAGAAGTGTTCCATGGCTAAAATTGGAGGTTACTGGAGTCCTGCCAGCAATTTGAGTTAGTTAAGCCAGAGCTATAATGCAAATAATGATCGGCAGGTTTGTCATAAAGTACTAATAAAATTGCAGTGTCTCTTTGCATTGAGTCTTTCAGAGCGTTCATTTATGTTGAATGACAAATTGCATTCCACTTATTTTTGGGTTGAACTGATGTTCTGTGGTGTTTTGTGGCCACTAATTGCTGTTTATGAGAAGATCTAAAAGGCAGTAATTAAATCCAGGTCAGAGCACAGCACCATGTAAAGCATTATTTAAAAAAGTTATAAGGCAACACTTAAACATTCAGTGTAAGATATAGGAAGGAGCCCCCAGCCTCCATCCTATTTTGTCTCCTGATCAAGCGATGGGTCACAGCATGTTTGCGGAATGGCGGTGGTCTGATTAATTCCAAAATTTCATCTGAATCACGGCGTTCCTGTGGTCCACTGCCCCAGAAATGGTTTGGGGTCAGTTGACCTGATCTTTTATTATTGTATCATAGTGATGTATGAATTAATATGATAATTTTTTGTGGGGGGGCGCACTTTAAATTTCAGGAGAAAGTTTCTCACAAATGAACTGTTGAACTCTATTGTAGTAATTACTTTGTGAATGGACTCTGCACCCCCTCTGCAGTGTCCCCTACATGCTAGTAAACACCATAACATTAAAACCACCTGTTTAATATTGGCTAGGTTTACCTTAGAGCAGCTGGTGGCCTGGTGGTTAGGGATTTGCCCCTGTGATCAGTAGGTTGTGGGGTTTGAATCCCAGGACTGCCAGTGGCACCACACACTGCTCCCCAGCTGCTGTTTTCCTGGCTGCCCACTGCTTCACATGGGTGAATGTGTTAAATGCAGAGAACAGCTTTGCAGTGTTCACACTCACGTACGTGGTGTGTTCATGTATGGCCGATGGACACTTTACACTTTACCTTGTGCCACCACACAGCTCTGACCCACCCAGGCGTGGGCAAGGCCACTGAAGGTGTGCGTGGGATCTGCAGCAAGATGTTAAAAGCAGATCCTTTAAGTCCTGTAAGTCATCCAGCATGAACCACAGATTGGGTTGAAATCTGTGTAATTTCGAGGCCTCATTTGCAGCACCACACACAGCAAGCTGTCATGTACTGTGCGTTCTGACACCTTTCTATGATGGCCAGCATGAACTTTTTCAGCAGTTTGTGCAACAGTAGGTCCTCAGTCGGACTGTATCACACAGGATAGCCTTCACAGTTAGCCTTGGATGCCCGTAACCCTGATCCCAGTTCACCGTTTTTCCTTCCTTGGAACACTTTTGGTAGGTACTGACCACTGCATTCTAGGAACACCCCTCATGACCTGCCATTCTGGAGGAACTCTGACCCCGTTGTCTAGCCATTTCTTCAGTTTCTTATATTGTAAACAGTTTTGGATGCAGATCATTTACTAGGATTGGCTCTTTAGGGATATTATGTTTTTCTTTCTGTCCTTAAACAGCCAGGATCTGCCAGTGGGTCCACACTTCTGTTAAACACTTGTAGTTATCACCACTGCTAGTGTCACCACTGAGGTTCCCTTGAGCAAGGTACCGTCCCCACACAGTGCTCCCCACACAGTGCTCCCCCACACACACTGCTCCCCACACACACTGCTCCCCACACACACACTGCTCCCCCCACAGTGCTCCCCACACAGTGCTCCCCCACACACACTGCTCCCCACACACACTGCTCCCCGGCGCCCCTCGTTGGCAGCAGCCCACTGCTTCACTTGGTGAATGGATTAAAATGCAGAGAAAGAATTTCACATTGTTCACACTGTGCTGTGGTGTGTTCATGCGTGACTATAAGGGTTCATAAATTAAATTAAATTAAACTAAATGATAGTACAGAATAATAAGCATTAGATTTGGATTAATAGCTGATTGTAAACTGCTCTGGTGTATTTCAGTATCCAGTGTTTCCCCTATCATTAAACAGGTGGCTTTTGTTTTTATGTAATATGAGCTCATTCTTGGTCAAAACAAAGTTCTTAACCTGTTTTCAAATATAAATTACAAAGTGTGGCACAGATCCAGTCATCAGTATAAGTGAGTAATAGAGTCGTGCTCTGCCCGGACGAACTTGATTTATCTGGAGGAGCGTCTTGTTCTTGTCTTCTAGAGTCTGGTCACAGTCAGCTTTAATCACAGAAATTCTTTGTGGAATTTCCCTTTAATAATCTGCACCAGGAATACATTCTGCCACATCTGATCTTAACTAGAAGTCCTAACGCTGAAACTTCTTGAAGCTGTGATGTTCTTCACGCTGGAAAACAAAATGCGTTTAGAAAGGCACGACTTTAAACTGCTCTTCATCAACACCTCTCACTCTCCACACCACAGTGTGGAATGAAAATTCCCCCATAATTCAGTGGTAAACAAAGTCATTCAGAGCGGGTTTGGTGTGAAATGGTTCATTTTAGAGACTCAGATTTCTTTATAGCGGTGGTGAATGGAACCAGACGTCTCCAACACAAATAAAGCCTTTTGTTTCCTCTCCAAACCCGCCAGTGAAATTACACGTGTCTTCTGAGTGATTATATGGAATGTTGTTGATGGTAAAATAGCAGCAAATCTGAACTAAATTAGTTTACTTTGGGGACTAAAAAGTTTTGCCTCACTGTACTCTGCATGTACCCCTTAACCAAGAAAGTTTTAAGCCAAAAACTTCTCAAAACTGATAAAACTGATAAAACAGTGTCTTAGACATGAAGGCAGTGCATCCATGACCATTTCATAGAAGGACTTTCTGTGTGGAAGCTGGTGAGTTCTGTTTGTTTTTTGATGTTTGTTAATAATGCCTATAGATGGTAGCAGAGAGTACCGATTTTTGTTCGATGTATGTTAATAACGCCTTTGGGGAGGTTAAAGCACTATTTAAGAACTATTTAAAGACTCTGTCAAAGTATCTTTGCAAAGGATAGTCTTTTATGGTGTACCGAGCAATCTTCTTGTTGCTGGTTGTTTCGTAACTTGAGTTCTACCTCTAGCCTTGCCTGTGACACTCCTCTTCTTTGGCTATTTTTGGATTCCATGTTTTGTATTGCCCTTCTGCTACTGTTTGCCCCTGCTCTACCTGGATTGGATTGAAGATTATGAATTTGGATCATCTCTGTTGTCTGACGACTGAACTTGTCCTGTTTTTTATACAACCGCTCTCTATCTCAAACTCTCAACTGCAATTGCGTCTTTTCCCCATCACATTATTACAGAATACTTCACTTATAATGAACTCCCTTTGACAAACTTTGGCCCATTAGGGAGCCACGTTTACAAGGTGTTGCTAAAACAAACAAACAACACACTGCAAGAACTCTGAATACAAAGCAATGCCACAACAAACATGGCGGCACTTGAAAAATTGTTCCCTTCAGAAGAACGTAGCGGTTATCTCCTGTTATATTGGTCTACAGAAATTTGGCATCAAAATGCAGTCAGTTTAAGATTTTTTGACTATTTCTGATCACAGTTCAAATAAGTATTTAACAATCCAGTCTCAGAAAAAGGGGCAGGAGGAAAACGAGCCTTACTACAGCAAGAGAGTATGACTGCAGCCAAATTTGCATTACAAGCTCGTAAACTTGCAGTTTCGGAATTAAATTTAGAAAAAACAATCATCTAAGATTGGACAATTTAGAGAGAGAACAAGATTCTCATCTCTTCTAACATGTGACCCCACACCTGCTACTGATCATAGAGAACCTATGCAAACTGGAAACACTCTGTATGAAAGAGACAGAAAGCGAAACAAACGACTATGCTTCCACTGTGGAAAAGGTAACCACTGAGTTTAGTAATGTCCCTCTCGTCCTCATCCAAGAGATGAAAAGCAAGTTTGGATAGTACATCATAAATATTATACAGTCAAACGCAATTTGAGAATGTGGAATTCAGATGAAAATCACAAGGTGACCTCCTCTCTGTTCTTTTAGACTTGGGCTCTGCTGGCAATTTTATTGACGAAACTTTCTAGGAATACCTTGTAAAAATTACTCTCCTTCACTAAGGATCTCGACCATAAATGGTCGGCCTCTCGGAGAGGGGATAGTTAGTAAAGGTACCCAGCCGCTCTTAATAGGCATTGGACTGTTTCATGAGAAAAATATAGAATTACTAGTAACGCACTGCCCTAAAACACCAATTACTGTAGGTCATCCCTGGCTGTTGCAACATAATCCCCATGGACTTTTCCACAGGAGAAATTCAGATGTGGGCTGTAAGTTGCTTTGATCAGTGCCTTAGTTTTCCTGCTCAGACCATGTCTTTAGAAAGTCCACAGCTACATCAAATGGTAGATATTCCCTCTGAGATTTAAAATAGGTATTTTCTCTCATCAAACTCCCAAGTCATAGAAACAGTGATTGTAGGAGATTCACTACCTAAATGAAGAATCTACCCTCTATCACTCCTGGAACAACAGGTCCTGGATAACTACATCACAGAAGCTGGTGAGCTGGTAACATTCCTCTGCTTCCACACCTACATCCTTTTCTTAGTAAAAAGGTGGACGAAGGGTCCGTAACTTAGTACGCATACATCAGGGGGATGAATTGAAGATGGCTTTCGTCAACACCACGTGCACTACAAATTCTTAGTGATGCCACATGGCCCCACTAATGCCCCTTCTGTCTCCCAAGGGTTAGTGAACAAGGTCTTAGCGGGTTCGCCCTGCTTACTTGTCTTCAGAGCAAACTTTGTAAAAGCTGAAAAATGTGAATTTAACTAAAGGCCAATTAGCTTTCTCCGTTCTTGTTCATCAATGAACAAGAAAATTGCAAGTAACCACCCATGGTACTAGTTATTCGAGAATGGCCAGTGCCCCAGTCAAAGATGTACAGCGATTTATGGGTTTTGCTAATTACTATTGATGTTTCATTTGTGACTTTAGTACTGTAGCCACACCAATCACTCAGGTGGAATGAAGAGGCTCAGGAGGCCTCTCAACCGTTGAAAAGAAGATTCACCAATGCTGGTATACTCAAACCCGAACTGCCTTTCAAGTAGATGCATCTTTGAAAGGAGTCAGAGTGGTTCTCGCGCAACAACCAGTGGACAGGTACGTGCATTTTCATCCAAGAAATTCGAAAGAAACTATTTTTTTCCAGTGCGCAGGTGCGACCCTGCTGCAGCATGTTGGGACTCCTCCAACTCCTCCTCCTTTAATTTTCTTTCTTTATTTTCAACAGTTATCTCGGTTTATTTAGTATTAGTAAGCTGTGCTCTCTTTATACATGCGGGTGGAGATGTTTACGGGTCTTTGTTTTGCTTGCTGCATGCTAACACAGCTAGCGGTAGCGACCAGGTCTTTGTCCACTCCTGCGATCAGTTGATCTCATTGAGGCAGGCTGCTCCGGAGCGCGGTCCTCTCGGACATCCCGCTGAGGGGAAAGACCTAGCGAGGATTGGGAAGCAGCCTGGTGAGCAGAGGAGGAGATACAAACCATACCTCCCATCTGTTGTTATGGGCAACGTGAGGTCGCTGGACAATAAGATGGACGAGCTTACAGCACGGGTCAGACACAACAGAGAATTTCGTGAGTGCAGTTTGATGTGCTTCACTGAAACATGGCTGCATGAGCGTATTCCTGATTCTGCCGTGGATGTTGCTGGCTTTTCGTGTGAGAGTGGAAAGAGCAAGGGGGGTGGACTCGCTCTTGTTGTGATTAAGGAACACGTCTGCAGCCCAGACATTGAACTGGTGGCAGTGGGACTACGTCAACTGTCCAGAGGATTCTCACACGTGATCACCATTGTTGTTTACATTCCTCCATCGGCCAAAACGATGACCGCGTGTGACATCATTCACTCCAGACAGTGCACCAAGACGCTTTCATCCTAATATCTGCTGATTTCATTGATGACTCCCTCAACAAGACACTGTGCACCTTCAGAAAACTAGTCCCCCACTAGTTCCCCACTAGTTCCCCACTTGTATGCTAATGTCAAAAAGGCACACAGCTGCACAGCCATCCCACCTCTGGGCAGATCAGACCACAACCTGGTGCACCTTCAGCCCACCAACCTTCCACTGGTCAAGAGGCAGCCAGCCACTGTCAGGACAGTGAGGGAGTGGACAAAGGAGGCCAGTGCAGCCCTGCAAGACTACATGGAGACTACGGACTGGGAGGCCCTCATGGAGAGGACTTTGATAACCTTACAGACTGTGTTACTGAATATATCAACTTCTGTGTGGATAACACTGTACCAGTGAAATCCATACGCTGCTTCCCTAACAAAAAGCCATGAGTCACCAAAGACATCAAAGACCTCCTGAATGAGAAGAAAAATCCATTCAGTTTAGGTGACAAGGAGGCAGCCAAGGAAGTACAGAGGTGCTTGTGTGTGAGGTTAAAGGGGGGAAAGGACAGATACAGGAAAAGCCGGAACAAGAGCTGCAGCAGAACAGCAGGTGTGTGTGGAGGGGCATGAAGAACATCACCGGCTTCAAGACCTGCAGCCTTGTGACTGACAGTGATGAGGAGAGGGCCAATCTGTTCTTTAACAGGTTCGACAGCAGGCCTCTTTCCAGCATCTTCAGCTTCAGCACAGCCCTCATTGCACCCAGTGCACCTGCTCCATCCGTCAGTGTCACGCCAAACTGCAGCTCTCCGTCCTACCTCTCCTTCTCCTTCTCCCATCGTGCTTTGAAGCATTCAAAGTGCTTCAAAGAATAAATGCCGTCAAGTATCATGTTCTGTTACCTGCACATTATTGCATTCATCCCGTGTTCCACGCACCCAAGTTAAAGCCCTTTTGTGTTCCCCTAGGCAGGAGGGTGTGAGTCTAGATAAGCTAGTCCTTCTTAGAGTCAAGGATGGAACCCCTGCTTACATGGTCAAGAGTATTCTGCACTTGAGACGGTGCTGGGACAGATTACAGTATCTGGTGGATTAGAAGGGGTATGGCCTGTAAGAGCAATGTTGGGTTCCTGCGCAGGACATACTGGATCCCACCCGGATACAGGAATTCCACCAGACCCATCCAGAAAAACCAACGTCTTAACCTAGGGCTCACACACCGTGACGCGCAAGCACTCCAGGAGTCGGGCCTAGGAGGGGCTCTGTGGCAACCTTAGTCGGAGTTCTCTCTCCTTATCTCTGGCGGTCCTGTGGACAAGAACGAAGTTTACTTAAGGCTTTCCCTTTTGTAGCACTATTTAAGGACTTTGTATACACTATTTAAGTGTATGAAGTATCTTTGTGACTTACTGCTTTTTACGGTGTATCAAGTTTTTTTTTATCTTTGCTGTGATTCTTGTTACTGAATTTTTTATTTTGACCTATTCATCTAGCCCTGCCTATGACACCCTTCTTTTTGGCTATTTTTGAATGTGTTTTGTATTTTTCTTCTGCTTCTCTTTGCCCTTGCTCAACCTAGATTCTGTTAATTATGAAGTATAAACTCTAAACTGCAAGTGAGTCCTTACCCCTCGCATCATTAAAAGAGGGTGACGCTGAGCGTTTGTTTACTTGAGTTTTGTCTGTCATTAGCTACTTAGTATTGACAGCAAGGATGCGAAGTAGCTAATTGGCTAATTATGGAGTTTTGGCTTGTAATTTGAAAAGGTGCTGAGAAGTAACTCATAGGACAATTTTACTGTTGATTGAAATTATTTGTGTTTCGGTTCATTCTTTGTATTACAGTTTAAAATCAGCTAAAATTTCATGATGACAGCTGGGAGGCAGGGTTTCTGCTGGTGACCCGTCTCTGAGGCAGCCCACTGCACGCAAATCTTTGCTACCTTGTCAAAAAAAAAAGAAACACAAGGACAAGGGTCGACAAAACCAAATCTTGCACTGCCCCCCAAGGTGATAAAAAGAAGTCACTCATCCCCCCAACAAAAATGAAATCGGCGGCCAACTCATTCCCCCCTCCCTTCCATGGGATTTGGATGGGATAAAACTCAGCTTTACTAACTGATTCCACATTTCTTTTGTGCCCCACTTCTTCTGTACTTTTGTCCTGAAGTTTCTTTTGCGCTTGGATAGATTTGCTTGCGTGTACCGCTGATTCTTGCTCCACCACACTTCTTCAGAATCCACTGGAGCTTTAATGCCTGCTGGATTCATGAAGACTTCTGTGATTTTTGTGTGTATAACTGCGGTGTGTCCCTCCTGATGTTTCAGTTCATTCAGTGCTCCTGCATGTGGTGTTTCTTTTTCTTTGCTTCTTTTCTTTCTTTCCTTTTTGCCGTTTTCTCCGCTCCTCGGTGGTTGTGAAAGGGCAGGTCAGTATTAAATCTCCGTAATGGCTGCTCCAGCTTTAATAGGATTAAAATTCAGACAGGAGGGCTGCCAGCACTGCTAGTCAGCTGTGTCTGCTCTCTCTGGCTCACCAGGTAAGCTGAAGACCACCAAGGCAGGAAAAGAAATGGAGTATGCCACAGTCACTCGGGGCCTGTCGCCTCAGCAATGAAATAACGGCCCTTTCTTTGGTCCATCATCTTTATCTGAGCCCAGCATGGTGCTTGTTGTGGTTTGACAGAATTCTCGTAGGGCTGCAACAAATATTCAAATACCACATTCAGTATATTCCGTAATGAGACTATTAGAAAACAGAAAAACATTTGAAAATCTGACACGTCTGCCATTTCCAAGTTGACCAAAAAGCTGTTTTCATTTTTAAATGGCGGTTGAAGATGCTGTTCCCTCTGCTCTCATTCAACAGAGCCAGCAGTCTGCTGGGTTGCCAGATTGCACAGGATCCCCTATGAAATAATTATGTATCATAATTATTTTGTCGTTGTTGTTGAGTACCTTGCCATATTCTAATTGAACTTTATTAACAAACCCCTGTACCTAACGCACCATCTATTTTCAAGTTGAAGATTTTCAGTAATATCGTATTGTGGCCAGAATATCACGATAGTATCGTATCAAGGTGTTCTTTTTCAAGACTGTTCTGTGCGCTGCTTCTGTGGTATCCAGCAGATCAGCAGATGTGCTGTTTCTTTCTTTTTTCCTTTACCTTTTCTCTCATATCTCTCTTTGGAGGGCCTAAACCACGCAACTGCATCCTACACAGCCAGACTGGTGCGACACAGCTGCTCCCTCATCACCACGGATTAAACTGCATCATGGAAACAGTGGCTTGAATTACAGCCAATTCAATTTGATGTAGCTCAGTACTTAGCAGTTTTGTTGGCACTGGGCTTGTTAACCCAACTTATTCAGTTGATACAGCCATGAAATACAAGAAGGCACGCCCTTTAGTGTAGCTAAACTAGGGGTAGAACACTTTGCCCAGCCGACAAATGAATACTCATGTAATAGTATAATCAAGACTGGCATTTTAAATTGTGCTCTTGTTAAAAGACTAAATATTCATCAGTATTTCCAACAAGCGTTTGAAAGTATCTATTCTAAAAAAGCATTTTAAAGTGTAATATGTAGTGAGTATGATATGACTGCTATTTTAGAATTACTGTTATTGCAGTTCTAAATATATTTCCAGGAAGGAGCAACTTCTGGATCAACAGTAAGCTGCTCATGCGCCATATGTTGCTATAGAAGCAGCGATTGTAAAGTCTCATTTAAACACAGCCTTCAGTGTTTTTGCACTTTGAGGCTAGGCAAGGTGATGTGATCTAAAACAGCTCTTAATTTGTTTATTTTACCACACAGTGACTGTCACTGACCTTTTAGGGACCCCCCACTGATGAAGCGTGCTGGAGTTTAGCATGCATAGTGTGGCTTAAAGAAAGATGAAACTTCTGATTAATAAATGTAGACTTGAACGTATGTATGTAAATTTATGTGGTGACACAAATACCCGTGAAGTGTGTGTGTGTGTTGGTCATCGGCATCAGTAACCCATAAAAAGCTGTTGTGGCTCAATGTCCCACCCACAGCCTTACTGGATTGGTTGAAAGAAATGTGACATACTAAATACAACCGAAGCTTCTGCATCCTTCAATACACTTTAAAGCAGAATTACTGTCACTTTAAAATACAGTTACTGTTCATTTGCTTCACTGCACTGCTTTTTGAAGGCCAATCAGAACAGAGCTCATTTACATATATTGGTCTTAAACTGTTTCTGTTGCAGTGCCTTTGTTTAATTCTAAGGGATAAAGAGAGGCTGGATAATGTTGCAAAAATGAATTAGGACTTTTTGGCTGAAGAAAGTGTAACATACGATCAGTGGTTTGTCTCAGTTTTTATCTCCTAATTGATTTGCAGCCATGAGGGAGATCCACTGTGGGGGCGTTGAAGGAACGGCAGTAGGTCTGGGTGGAAGAGAGCCTCCCCCTCCTTAGTCCTCCGCACCCTCACGAGGAAGCAACACCTCCTAATTGGGATGGATCGGCGTCATTATGTAATCCAAGACCAAAAGAACAGATCAAGATGGGATGGTGTGTGTGTGTGTGTGTGTGTGTGTGTGTGTGTGTGGTGTGGTGAGGGGTGTGAAGGCAAGAAAAACAAACAATGAAAAGAACCACATAGAAATTTTCTTTCCACTTCTGGAGCTTTGGGAGAAAAAGCCCACGGTCTGTGCGTAGTTTCGCCGTCCTCCAGGGGCAAGAAATGGAGAGTCTGGCACCGAAAGCGAGCCTGGTGTTTCTGGGGCTAATTGTCATGGTGATGGAGAGAGAGAACAGATCGGAGAAAAAGTGCGAGAGAGAGACGGCTTGCTGCGACACGCGAGTACCCATGACAACTGCCCCCTCCCCAGGGATCCTTCCTACCCTTCTCCAACCCCCCCTTTTTCAAAACACCCTCTTCAACAAAACACCCACTAATTGGAGCACTTCTTCTAAGGCTTTTCCTCCACTGATGCTCCTGCCAGAACTATCGGCATGATTGTTAAGTAAGCAGCACAGAAAGTGATCTGTGTTGTTCTTGCTCCAGCTAATAGAACCGGGACTCAGAGGTTAAAGTGTGTTTCAGCTTCGGTCTGAGGGTCTTAGACTTTTGATGGGCGTTTCAGGCAGAAATACTATTTGATAATCACCAGGGAACTATTTAATTCATCTCCAAACACACTATTACAGATAAGACCCCCAAAAGTACAGCCTCCCCGTGAGGGGGTTAGTTTAACATCCTCACAGGGCCTGAAAAGTGCAGCCTCCTCACGGGGGGGCTTAGTTTAACACACTGTTATGACTAAGAGCCCCAAAAGTATGTTTAAATGGAACAAAGCCTACATATGTAACCTTTCTTGGTACCCCTGAAACACTGAGTCCACTCTTTCGGCTGTGTCTGAAGTTTACACCATGTTAGAGATGTCAACAGTGTCAGGAGTTCGAGAGGGCACAGTTAGTCCTGCTTAGTGACGGACAGTGCAGAACGTGAGAAAGTGGATGAATACATGGTTAAACGTGGGCTTGGCAATATGATGTCCCACTACTTGCTTTTCTGAGCATAATGTAATGACTTTTTATGACTTTCTTTTTTCAAGCCATTTTGGAGCCTTTCTTTTGGTCCGTCAGTTGTAAAAATTTGATTCAATGTAAAGATCAGCTGTTTTCAAGCTATGTAAAAAAGAAAAAGGTCAGAAATCTCACATTTTTGATCAGGAGAACCTATTTAGCACCTAGTTAGAACTGGAATTAGAGTGGCACACTGTGTGTGAGATTTTACAATAAAATCATTGTATTATATGTGCTCCAAATGATAGACATTTATTTTGCATTTTTAAAGTATTTTTATTAAAAACAAACAAATAATTAATTCATTTACTGTTACTGCTTAATCCTTACTATGGTCGTGGGTACCTGGAGCCCACCCCAGGGCGCGCGCACACACACACACACACACACACACACACACACACACACACACACACACACACACACACACACACA
>JBBIGA010009396.1:0-15288 GCA_037576975.1 Alestes dentex | reverse complement strand
TTTTCTCTTTTTTTTTTTCTTTTTTTTTTCTCTCTTGCGTTCTCGTTCTCTCTCTCTCTCTCTCTCTCTCTCTCTCTCTCTCTCTCTCTCTTTTTCCCCTTACTCTCTCATTCTCTCTGTGTTTTTATATGTATTATAAGGGAATTTCCTGCAGATCTGCATTTTAGCTCATATTGTTGCACACACACACACACACACACACACACACACACACACATATAAGCACACACACCTGTTTGCGTGTAGAACTAAAATTGGTACATTATACACCTTCACACTTTATACACCTTGTACATTTTTTCCTCTATCCTTTCAACATGCCCCCTCTTTCTCTCTCTCTCTCCCTCGTCGGCTCCACCTGCCTCCACTGCCTGGCCAAAATTCTTACTGTCCTCCATACTAATCCAGTTCATCTTCAAAATCTACCTCCTCCTCCTCCTCCTCCTCCTCCTCCTCTTCCTCCTCTATAAAGCTGTTCCTCTGCTGGCCAAGGAGGGGCGCCAGCCGGCCGTCTGCGGTCACTCCTATCGGCTGGATGATCTTTCTCCTGAGAACAAAAACACGCAGAGGAAAGCAAGCAGTGTGAGCGGTCAGAAATCATACATACATTTGTTTTAACCTTCGCAAGGCTCGAGGTTTTATATACGTCACACACACACACACACACACACACAGACACACACACACACACACACATATATATATATACATATATGTGTGTGTGAGTGTCTGAAACAATCATTATTACAAGAAAACATTAGGAATACTTCAAACAAATGTAACTGTACAAATGTAACAACAGGGTTATGTCTCGGTGTGCAGGCTTGAAAAGGTGCTGGGAGGGTTTGTGCGCAAGTTATTTCCAAAATTTGGGGGAAAGGATGTGGCGAATCTGTGCTGGTGTGAGGAGGTTCTTTTGATGAAACTCCTGCAGAAGTTTTCGCATCCATTAAACTGCACTTACCGTGTATATGGTTACGTTACACTTCAAAACCAGTCTTATATACAGTCTTTTTTATAATGCAATTTTGGTTCCTGGTTCTTCCCAAGGTTTCTTATTCCAGCTTTAGGACGTTTTCCTCGCCTCTGTTGCCCTTGGCTTGCTTACGAGGGTCCCGGACCTGTATTCTGCTGCTTTGTGACAACATCGGTTGTAAAAAGTGCTACATAAATAAAATTACATTGAACTGAAGAGCAGCGTATGGTTTCGTTATTTATTTTTTTAATCGGAGAATGGGCCGAAACTTTTAGCTTGTAGTGTATTTAAGTATCTGCATGGAATAATGTGTCTCGTATGTAGTCCCACACACACAATACAGACATACACACACACACACACACATACACACACACATACACAGGTAAACACACCTGGACAGTCTGTTGAACATGCTGATGAGCCGGAGAGCCTCTGCCTCCTTCTCCTCCTCGGTCATTCCCTCCATGGGGTCGGGTTGCTGCTCCTCCACGCGGCCCGTCACCAGGTTGATTTTGTCTTTGGCCTGTTTGTACTCCTCTGTGTCGGAGTCTGAGTCACTGGAGTACTGCGGCTGAGGTGAGGGTCCGCGGCCGCTCAGGAGACCCCGCGCTGCCAGCAGGCCGGCCGCATTGCCATAACCTGTGTACTTTACAAACCGCCCCACTGACACACACACACACACACAGGGCTTTTAGTCCCCGACAGTGCGCCGACATAGTTCATTTTCCCCTTGAATGCTACTACAATGTAACAGTTTTATGTACTTATAAGCCATAAATCATTATTACATAGATAAATGCTTCTTTTTCCATCCTGTTTATATTAATGTGTCTTTAAGGCTTCTCTATATACAGTACAGTCACCAGTGCAAACAGTTTAAAGCCGTTTTTCTCAGCGTCTGATAAAGCATGTTTCTGTTAGCAAAGTTAACATTAGAATCAATGCAAACAAACAAGAAAGCAGGAAAAAGTATCAAGATTTGCTTTGCTTGTATAAAACTGGTTGATATTGTGTGAGCTGGTGAGGAGAACACAGGTTCGGTTCCAGATTCCTCCTCGGTTCCTCCAGCCGTTGTTTGGATTTGTGAAACTCCAGGACTGATCGAGTCAAACCAGGTTTCCGATGGAAAGTACAGTAGATAATGATTTTATACTGAACATAACATCACTATTTACTGTAGAGTGTTATTGGTATTTATTTGTTTTAGTTTAATTTAGTATATTTAGTAATACTGATGTGAAAAACACTCATCTAAAGAGTTTTGATATCTTATTTATAGCTCTACTTTCAGTCTGTCCTTATCACTTCAACGGCTAAATGATTGTAGGCTGAATGGGCGGTCATATAAGAATAATAATAATAATAATGCATTTTATTTATAGTCGCCTTACAAGGCACTCAAGGGCGCCTTACAAGAACAGGAAACAATAAACACAATAGCAATATGTAAAGTAATAAAATATAACAATAATTACTTCATAGGGTGCATGAAGTACACAGGGGTCAAACAGAATACGCAAGTTTAAAACAGGGTCTTTTTAATTGCTGTTGTGGAGATCATGAGGAAGAGAGTTCCACAGGCAAGGAGCAACCCGGCTGAAGGCTCTAAACCGCATGGTAGTCAAGCGGGCAGAAGGTATAATAAAACCGATAGAGGCAGATGAGCTAAGAGAATGGTTCGGTATGGAGATCTATAGAAGTTCACAGAAATATGAAGGTGCCAAATTATGGAGTGTCTTCAAAGTAAGCAGTGAAATCTTAAAATCAATACTATATCTGACAGGAAGCCAGTGGAGCTGCTGGAGGACAGGGGTAACATGTTCAATGGTAGATGTTTCGAACCAACTGTAGCTTGTGACTGATTTTTTGTGGGAGACCAAAGAGAATAGCATTACAGTAGTCAACGTGAGACGTCAGTAAGCATGTACCAAGATGGCCGCACTAGCAGAAGTAAGAGATGGACGTAGTCGATTAATATTACGCAGATGAAAATAAGCAGAGCGAGTGACATTATTGATGTGAGTTTCAAAAGACAGGGTACTGTCAGAGATAACCCCCAGACTCTTCACGTGAGGGACAGGTGAGACCATAGTCTTGTCGACTGTTAGAAAAAAGTTGTTTGATTTGGCCAATGTAGCTTTTGTACCAACCAAAAGAATTTCAGTTTTATCACGGTTAAGCTTGAGAAAGAAAATAAGTCCTTAATTTCAGCTATGCATGCAGAAAGAGTGGGGGGTGGAAGGGTGGAATCAGGTTTAGTGGAAATAAGTTCATGGTTGTGACATCACATAACTAGCTAGTTGAAAAGTAAAGGCGTAGTGCTACAGTACTATACTGTCATACGCTGCTATACTACGTGCTGCAGAATCTGACTGTACCGTTTTCCTTGCAGAGCACAAAGAGCAGCTCGGCTGCGCAGTGTTTGAGGTCAGTGTCCACGTGGGTCATCAGTCTGACCAGCTTGTTCCTCAGAGTGTCCCCCTGCTCTGGCCTCAGGCCCACCTCCCTCAGGGGCGGGAGGATCTGACCGGCCACAGCGCAGCATCGGTAGACGAGAGACAGAATCAATAATACTCAGCTTTTTTATGAGCTTTTGCAGTAAAACACCACACACTCCACACAAACACACAGTGAGGCGAAGCACTCAAGTTTAGCACCTGTTGCTTGAGGTAGTGTCGAGTTTCTCTGTGAGCCCTGCAGCTTTCGGTCAGAAGGTTCAGCACCGGCGTCAGTTTCTCCTTCAGCTTGTGACCCTTTCATTTACACGCAAACACACACAGTGTCAGGACCAGGGGTCATACATATCTAACGTATTCACAGTACTGTGCAAAATCATATTTAAAAACGGTTTAGATGAGCAGCAAGTGTTTTATACAAACACATTTACCATATAAAGCTAAAAAGAATAAATACCAATAACATTCTCCAGTAAATAGTGATTTCATATTCAGTATATCAGTATGTTCTTGTTGAAGTCCAGTATTACTTAGTTTCCAACAGAAATCTGGTTTGACTCAATCAGTCCTTCATTAATTCATTAAATCATTGCATAGGTGCCTTAGACTTTTGCACAGTACTGTATTTTGTATACACACACACACACACACACGCAGTTTGTATATGGTTGTATGCAAAAGAATATACCATATATATATATATATATTTATATTTGGCATTAACACAAAAGTCACACCCCTGAGAGAAGTCGACTAGTCGTGTTTTTTTTCCCTCTCTGCCCTCACTTGTGTAGGCAATGCAGTCTCTGCCTCTGATTGGCTGACGCTGACACGCGTTCCTTGGTTTAACCAATTACTATAGTCCCTTCATAAAAGGGGCGGTACCGTTTGCACGTAGAGTGGAATCTAAACACGAGACCACAACAAGACGAGAGACACAGTTCCCACTTTCTGTTGTACACTTAAATTTACCAGAAAGTTCAAGGTATCAGCCTTTGTTTAGTTTAATTGTCATGTTGGACACCTGTGTTCCTCCACTGCGTGTGTGACGTCATCACGACTAGTCGACTTGACTTCGACTATCTTGATGGATAAGTCGACTTGAAAAAATCTGAAGTCGCTAATGCCCTAATATATATATATATATATATATATGTGAGATATGTGTGTGTATATGTATAAGTATATGTGTGTGTATATATATATATATATATATATACAGAGCCTAACGATATTCTAACACCCATCTCCTATTCCTTTTCTATTACCTAGCAACACAAAAGTCATGTGATGCCCCACTCACTTCTATTCCCAGGCTGCAGATCTTGACTCAAACACTGTACTGAATGATTGCCTTATTCCAAAATGCCTAAAAATTGCTTTTAAAGGCAAATATAAGTGTTAGGTGAAAGTGGTGCTAATGTATGAATTCCATTCCATCTCTCTCTCTCTCTCTCTCTCTCTCTCTCTCTCTCTATTTCTCTCTCTCTTACTTTGTCCAGTCTCCTCTCCATGAAGACCAGTAGTGAGTGGACACAGTCCATGTTGACTCCGCCAGACTCCTTCGACGCCTCGGACAGGTGGGTGGAGAGAAGGACATCCAGACACTGCAGAGGAAGGGCCGACAGCAGGTTCACTGTGTGGCTGGGGGCAGATTTTGGGGGCAAAGAAAGGTCAGAATGCATAGATCGATTATTTTCCCCAGTTTAAAGTGCTAAAATGATATTTAGCAGGTAGCCTAATGTTCCAACAGTTAGAATTATGTAAACTACATGAAGAATTCATCAGGAGTTCTCAGATTGTTCTCAAACAGACTTGCTGGTGCGGTTGCTTGACTGTATGATGAAGTATATTGTACAACATATTTTATGGAATGTGTGTAAATTTGATTGTTCGTCAAACTATTCTTTAACAGCTCAACACAGTTTGGGACAGTTGTGTGATGATTTAAGCATTCAGTATAAAACAATTATGTGTTGATTTAAGCATTTGGTTTAAGACTATTGTGTGATTATTTGAGCATCCAGTTTAAGACAGTTGTGAATTGATTTAGGCATCCAGTGTGTAACATGCTGATGCCCTTTTTAGCTCAAGAGCAAAACTAAAGAATCAAACATGTCCTGGCTGATGGACGGACTTTGGAAAACTGTGCGAGTTTGACTTTTGGGTGAAATAGACTGCTGTAACTCCCTCCTCTTTGGTCTCCCTCAAAAGTCTCTCCATATTATTTATTAACCTTTATTTAACCAGGTTTGTCCCATTGAGATCAAAGATCTCTTTTGCAAGGGAGACCTGGCCAAGAAGGCAACAGCACAACCACATATATATATTGTCAATCTGCCTCAAGATTTAATCACCACTGCTGAAATGCAAAGTTTTCTGGATAATGATTTTATAAGTACATTATTAATGCCATGCAGCTTTTTGGGTCACCACTGGTACATCTCTACATCTTGCTAGCTTCCTACTAGTTGCTTGAAATAGCACAGGGTTAGCATTATTAGCATCACAACCAAACAGGTTTAATGTTATTGAAAACTGTTCAATTTGATGATTCCAAACTTCCAAAGGGTAAATGGAAGCTCATAAAAACCAGTTTTGGTTCCCCAATGAACCTTCCAATACAGGGTTTTTACTTAATGAAAGATTCTCCCATTGCATCGCTCAAAAGAGCCCCTACTAGCATCTTTATTTAAAAAGCGCACATTAGGAAACTACAGCTACAAGGTTGCTCCTGTGACTGATGCATTGTTCATGATAATTATTCTTCCCAAGGTCTAAGGAGACTGATTTGGGCTGGGATACCTTGAAAGTGAGAAGCAGGTCTCATAGTTCTCATATTTGCTGAGAGGGAGAAGGAGATTAGAGAACCATTTAGTTTCTTTAAGCAACGTTTCATTACTCGCATGATGAGGGCAGGCAAGGCGGGGGTCAGGGATGATGGATGTCAGCAGAAACGGGTGCTGGAGAGGCAGGGGTGGAGGTGAGCCTCAGAGCCAGCCATTCCCCGGGGGTATTTAAAACCCATCAGCAGATGACAAGGCTGATATCTGTGTTCCATCCATCCATCCATCCATCCATCACTCTCATGCTGGTGAGAAGGAGAAAGTGAGGGTATTAGAGAGAAGAAATGAAGAATGAAGGATTTTGTTAAGGGTTTGTTAAAACATTCTGGTTTAATGGCACATGTAGGAAAACCTGGAATGTGTAAAATGGTGAAATCATGTGTGACAGACAAAGAAGGTGATCTCAAGAAGAGGAAACAAGGGGCCATGTGAAGCAGGGTTTAAGTGGGTAAGAATGTGCGTGCTTATTTTAATTATTGTTATTAAATTTGTTATTCAGATTTGTTTAAAATGAACAATTTTGATTACCTATTGCTCAACAGCAGCATACACTGTTAAATATTGTATCCAACTGGCCCTGTGTGGACCTTTCCAGCAAAATAAAGAACGTTAAAAGGTCTCAACCAGCATATATGTATGTATACATGTGGAAAATACGTGTAGAGCCACACACAACATTTATGTTGGAAATATGATGTTCTGGGGATGCTTTGCTACTGCTTCAGGGCCTGGATGACTTGATTTTACAATCAGAACCATGAATTTTGCTCACTACCAGAAAATCCTGCAGGAGAGTTTCTGGTCATCAGTCCATGATCTGCAGCTGAGGTGTGACTGGGTTATGCAGCATGTCAATGATAAAAAAAAAAAAAAACAAGTGCAAAAAATTAACAAAAGAAATAGGAAACAAATTTAAAAATGTCTTGCAGGAGAATGTCTCGGCATCAGGGGTCATTTGAAGCACAAGCACAGTTGAGTTATGCAGCTACACGATGTTACGAAGAACAAGAACAACTCAACCTGAATGGTTCAAAAGAAACAAAATTATGGTTTTAGAGAAGCTTAGTCAGAAGGCCTGATTTGAACTCTGTTGTGATGCTATGGCAGGACTTTAAATGCGAAGTTTTGTTTGAAAGTCCTACAATATGGCTATTCTGCAAAGTAGAGCAGGCCAGAATTCCTCCACAGCGATGTGACAGACTGTTCCCCAGTTATAGAATGTGTTTGGCAGGAGTTGTTGCTTCTAAAAGTGGCACAACCAGTTACTAAGCTTAGGAGGCAATTCCATTTTTCAGAGGTTAATATAGGTGTTGCAAAGCAGTTTTCCTTCATTAAATGAAATGATCAGTTAGAAACTACCACAAATACATACACAGTTACATAAGACCACATGGACAGCCCACAGCAGTTAGGCCCATCCTATCATATTAAAGTGAATAGGTGTATTGTTACTGCATGTCATAGGGATAAAAATTTATGTTTCGGAACACGGCACAATACAAGGCAGATTTTTTGAACATGGCACACCACAAGGCAACCAATTATAACATATCATAAAGTCATAGTGACAATATCTGTCTGGTCAAGTTGTAAGAGATATTGGAAATGGCTGTGTAAAAATGCATTTTGGGACCATGACAGAAAGCATGCTAGAAAGTCATGCCTAGGAATAGGACCTACCTCTTATATTCCAGTCTTATGTGATGGAGCTGTGGGATTCAGCCTGGTACAGGGCTAAAGCTCCAGATCCAAGCAGATGGAAAGACATATGATGTGATGCCCTATTGTCATACTAGGGTATTTAGCGTTCTTTCGGCCTTATAGTCACCTTTTCAAACTAAATGTTGGTTTTCTTTAAACATTAGTCCCTGCCAATTCCCATGGTTCTACGTTATCCGTCTGTCATGCAGCACCATGATCAGTCCTGTCATGATGAACATGTACCACCATGGACCCCACCTCCACTGTAGTAACACTTTAGGCGGATTCATCGGAATGGAATGCATTGCTCTTAAATTCACTTGACCCCCATGATAATAAGCTCAGTGGTGGTAATGTGGGACAAAACCTCACAGGAATCTCACAGGAAATCACTGACACATTTCACATGATGGCTGAAAAAACAGAAGAACACAAGTTTGGTTTCTCAAGGTAGCAATCACATGGATTTGTTCAGTTCTGTCAGTAGAATCTCAGATGTATTGTAAGATTGAATACAATGATTTTAAATGGAAACCACAAAAACTGATTTTCTTCATATACCCTGTCAAGTTAAATCGTGTTGTTGTCATGTCCTCTATAGGGAACAAATTAAAATATTTTCCACAGGCACATTTTATGTGCTATTTGTATTTCTGATATGTAACATTTAGGATATAAGCAGTAATTGAAGTAATTCTCTATAGAGAATATCAACAGAATGTAATTTTACCAAGGGGTGCCCAACCTTTTCCATACAGCTGTTTATATGCACTTTAAAAGATTTATTTCTCCTTCTCTCTCTTACACTGTCATATCCAGCTATAAGCTAAGTGGTGCCAACCGTCCTACAAGGATGTGCAAATGCACCTCATGCTCCAGAATTGGTTGGGATAAACATGTTGCACTTCTGCTTCTGCAGAGTCAAGCTCAAAGGATTTTTGAATTGGAAAAGAGAGACTATACTATTCCCCTCACCTAGAGCGAGAGTCAAAGGTGCAAATTTCCTCCATCTGGTCCCACATCACTAAGGACTTTCTCCACCTGAGTCCAACTGTTATGCAATGGCTGATCTGTGCTCACTGTCCAGGAATGGAACATTGGGCAATCACATAAAGAGAAACATTAACAAATAATTAAATATCACTCTGTTTCTTAGTAAACCAAGCTCAATAATATGTAAAACTTTTTAAAGCTTGGATTTGATGTACATTTGAAATTAGAGCTTAGACAAATCAGTAATTCTTAACTACACTGCAGGCTACAGTTATACTAAATCTTAACACCTCAAAGAACCATTTGAATGCTTAAATTGTAGTCTTTCCAGTTGTTCTAGAGCCCAGCCCAGAGAACAATGAAGTCTTTTCATGCACACTGCTCTGCTGCCAAAAATGTACAAAGCAACACATCCCACAAAAAAAATCTCAGGATAATTTTCACATAACAATGACAGACTTAAGTGTAATAAATGAAAATTTCCTTCCCATGTTCATAATTACCAGTACAGTTTCACAGACAATTATAAGTGGTCTCAGATTTGTTTCCAAATGGAAACCCAGCATGATTCTGCAGAGCTCTCTTATTTGATATAAATTAAAATAGTCAATTTTGGTTCACCTACCATGCACATACTGTTTGCGGTAAGCTGCAAATTAAGTACGTATCTGGTAGTTGCTGTGTAAAGCTGGAGTTACATTACACAAGTTTTACCCCAATGTTCAACATTTACAGTCAACCAAACAGTCAGCCTGTGCTAGTTAAACCTATAGTTTTAAGCATAGTCATATAAATCCTCTCAATCTAGGTTCAGACCAATTGAAATATGTTAAATATTACATTTTTCTTTTAGAATTTATTTAATCTAGGTTCTAATCTTCAAATTTGAACAGGTTTGGATTTTTTATGTAAAAAATACACTATTTAAATTTTTAGGTTCATAAAATCATGCAAAACTAGGCTATACAGCCACATCTAGGAAGAAGATCTACTCCATATATTCCAGTCTTATGTGACGGAGCTGAGGGATTCAGCCTGACACAGTTCAAGTCAATCCCCTAAGAGCTATAGCTCCAGACCCAAGCAGATGGAGAGACATATGTGTGATATATGTGTATATATCATATATGTGATTCTTGACTGCCATACTATAATCATCAGCGTTCTTTTATCTCCAGCAGTTTTTCAAAGTAATTGGTTTCAGTCATACACATTTTGATTACATTAGTCCAAGACAATTCTCATCAATCTTGTTTAACACTAATTTGAATAGATCCTGTCAACAGATAATAAAAAAATCAGTGTAAGGGGAAAAAACTGTTATACTTCCACGATTCTATAGTTACTGATGCTTGTAGTGTGATGTGTTTTATGCAGGTTTCACATATGCAGCAGGGTAGTGTGTACTCTCTTTCTTCAGTTGTCATCAAAGTCAATAAAAATCCAACAGAAAGTGCAAGATACCTGTTCTTTTCACCGTGTGTTTAGAAGTTAGAAGTTTTGAGGCTTAACTCATCCTAACTGAAGATTTTTTGCCCGTCGCCTGGTGGTGTTGTCTCCAAATCCCAGCCTTTGTAAATCTTTCCATGTATCATGTAGCAGTCCCCAAATCCATGAAGAAAGCAGCTCACAGTTCCTCCAGGGCATGCAAGTTTTCAAGTCCTCGACCATGAATTATTGCCAAGTGTCTCAAACCTGGAGAAGTCCACTAACCACTTGACTTGCTGCAGGCCTCAAGCTAAATCAGTGAGTCACTTACTGCTTCATTTTTGCCTTTCCCCACCCTTAGAGACCACAGCCTGTTTTTTTTTTTTTTCCTGGCCACAGAAAGGACATGGAGCACCTCTGCTGCATTGTTGGCAGTATATTGGGTGGCATTCAAGCAAGAGCGCTGTCACTGGAGATGACAAAATCACCAGTGCCTGGACCTGCACAAGCCGTTTCCTTACAAACAACAGAAGGAGACTATGTCACCGGTCTTGGGACAGTCGACCTATGCTTGCTGATCAGAATAATGAGAAATGTGCCTTACTGCTACTTTTATGGTGCAATTTTAGTAGAAAATGGCTTGACACAGGCTGCCAAGAGCTCTGACTACTTCTATCTTTTTAAATTAGGATGGGCTCTGTGAACAAAAGAAGAAATGTCAAGGGCTTCATGAAATCGCCTCCTGGCCTGTCATTCATGCACTGGGGTGGAATAAGTCACACTTTAGAACAGGGGATTACGCCAGAGTGCCACTACTTTACAGAGAAGGCCTGCTCGGAGTGTCCCGGGAGCTGCTAAAAGAAAGAAGAAAACTACCCAGAGCAAAGTTTATAATCCAGAGAAGGAATGCGAGTAAATAATTTATTAATTTGCTGGTTTAAATAGCCATGTGTTTTGTGCCAGGTAAATAGAGTCTGTAGTTCCTACAATATTGGACTCTGACACCTATTAAACATGAAAGGCCTTATATGACCAATAAATCCTCACTGTTTGCTTATTGTATCAGTTATTGTCTGATTAAGTTGTAGATCTACAGCGCCAGAAAACAAAAGAGACCACTGCAAAAATGTTATGCTTCTCAGGTTTCATCTTTTATAGGTGCAAGTAACGACTGAACAGCTTTGCCTTCATTTTTAAGAGCTGCTGACAATATTTCTCCTAATTTACAGATAAAAATATTATTCTCTAAAGCATAGTTTTTAAGGAAATGACAATATTCATCAAAATAAGATTTTATTAATAAATCAAATAAAACAAATCTCTTGTTCACTCTTAAACGAAATGGCAATAATTACCTTTGACACATTTCTAGTAGTGTTTTACCATCCATTTGGTCACATTGCAAAAGGAGCGTGTTGATTACAGCAGTGTTTCTTTAATACTTTTTCTCATTAAATAAGATTTGATTCAGATGATCCCTAATCAGTACCTCATAAAGCAGAATGTGGTGCTTGCATGGACGGGTTGTCATACTCATAGAGATGCTGATGTAAAAATAAATTGTAGTGGTCTCTTATTTTTCCAGGGCTGTATATTCATTTCACTTTTGCCAAGTAAAGCCAAAACATAGGAGGTCTTCAAAGAGGTCTAGATTTCTTACAGTGCTCCAAAACCTCAAGAAGGTTCATTTGAAGCTTTCAGTAGAAGCTCCTAATAGTACTAGCTTGTTGAGTTTTGTTTCCCACTAAAATGACCAAATGTCTGTCATAATAAAGCTTTTGTGGAATGATGCAGCCCTGGGAATCTCCAATGTTATACATGTGGAGTATTCTGAACAGGTAATCAGGGTAAAAGATGGTGGCTAGCTGGCAAATAGGCAATATTAAGAGACTTATCATTTAATTTGAGGCAAATTAATTCAAGCTCATTGAGAAGCAAGCTGTATCACGTCCTGGCTGTGGGAATGAAAATTGAGTTGAGAAGAAAGGACATTCTGAAACATCAATAAAATCACAATTACAGACTAATATCGCTTGACTATTATGAAATTCTCACAAAAAAAAAAAAACCTTTTATGTAATCTTCTATCCTCTGCATGATAGTATGCTAGGATTCTTTACAATGAAACAGGCTGTATGATAGAAGTATAAAGTGCTGTAGGCTGAATAGGTAGTCATATGTAAATGAGGGCTTAGTAACATCACAAAATGATTTCAAAAGAGGCTGCGTCTGCAGCTCAGTTCATATGTCTACTATATGGACTGTATAATAAACTGAAAAAGAACTTTAAAAGATCCAAGTAAGATGATTTGATTTAAGCATGCACCATTTGCGAACAGTACAGTGTTCACATGTATGGAATTACTTCAGAGGCTGGGTGAGAGGCTGACAGAGGGAGGGAATGTTGGCTATAAAAATGCAGCCAATGTATGCAAATACAGCTGATATAATATGCTTCTGTGTTCTTGAACTTCCCAACTTAAATCCATAAAAAAACATGAATTAAAAAAAAGGATTAATGGAAAAAGGTGAATGTTAAACTGTGCACGAGCAGAATTTAAATATCAATATATTGACAAGACATCTATAATACATTTTTATGAATGAGAAAGCTTCACATACATGAACCATTTTGATCATATGGGGGAAATAAAAGCTTTTTTAACTTGTTTGATAGGTGTGGCTTACTTTTTAACACCATAGTAAAACAAACCCCTCCATGTGGAGGCTGGCAGGCTCTCACTGTGGGTCGATAATGTGCTACAAATGCACCTATTCCTTAATGAAAACAATCAGAGATGCAAAAGCTTCATTTCATGGTAGGAAAGCAGTTTTTATGGCCAATCCCGGGAAATATCTGATCAATTGCTTGTGAAAATTGTTTTCTGAATCAACCTTTTTAACTACATATAAATTTCTTGTGACTTTTTTGCCCCATATTAGGTTGCACTCCATGCTCCCTTACATTTTCAAAACAATGTTTGCATAACTCATTTCAAATTTAAGAACGCAAGAAAAAGTTGGATTTCCATGCTATGGGCCATTTTAAAAGATGGGAAGCCATTCTATTTTTTTCTGGCATTATGCCATAATTGCACAAGTGGTCCATCATTATGGTGCAGTTGCTGGCTGTATGATTCTGCATGTTGCTGAAAATGTCAGGGGTCCCTAAAATACTCATTAAGTTTGGCCATTCTGATAATAGTGGAGACGCTCCTCCTTTTAGAAAAAACATCTCACTTTCAAAATTACCCCTATTGTCTGTGAGAATCACTCATACCCCAACAGCAAAATAACTTCTAATTGAAGCAGATGGCTCCTATGCAAACTTGGAGGCCATGATGGAAGCAGGGCCCTTTGATCACCTGCCCCTGTTCGCCCGAATCAATCGACTTCTGAGGCAAATGTGTCATATTATGATGACATGCAAAAAAAAAAAAAAAAGAGAAATGGTGCAACGAGCAGTGTTTGAAGAACAAAGCAGGGCTTAGCTAGCACCTCTCATGATGCCTCCATCTAGTTGTACTTTTTCGTTTTTTGTTTTTTTTTCCACAGGGCTGGGGGCTTTCAGAGTGCTTTAAGCGTCTGCCCCCAAACATGGGCCTGCTTGCTATGTCAAAACAGAGGCCTAATTGTTCTTCACATTGCAGTTACCATAGCAGCAGGAATTACAGAATGAGAAGAACATGAAGAAAAGCATCTTAAAATAAAGTCTGGAAGCTGGGGGAGTCATTGTTGGACTCTCAGGGGACCTGGACATGCTATGTGGACAGAATTTGTGCGGAGGGAGCACAGACGGCTTGTGAAAATTGTACTCCTGGTTGTGCTCGGTTAAGTATACTGCATTTGCTGAACCAAGACTGACTAGAAATAATGAGAACATAATGCGTGTGTGTGTGTGTGTGTGTGTGTGTGTGTGTGTGTGTGTGTGTAGGTTGCTTGTGAGTGTATCAGTCACATGGCCCATACCATTCCACCAGTTTTTGGCCCCTGACTGTCTGTAAATTGTGAATTCCAGAAGTGTTATGCAATGCAGTTCATGCCACAGTAATGACAGACACCTGAGTTAAAAATGCAATTAGAGCTCAGTTAAGTCTGAGTGCAGGCACATTTGGTGCACTGGATTTGACTCAGGCTTCCCATTAAGGCCATTATTCATCCACTGGCCCAAGCTTGTGTGTTGGACAGAAAGGAATTGTTTTGGCTTTGATGTCTCCCAAATTATGCTTTTCTGTCTTCTCATAAATCCAAAAATTTGACCCAGTAAAAAGAGCGACAAGAGGAACAGAAGCCACTAGGATACACGGATGTGGTGATTAGGTGATTCCGATTTTTTTTGTTATTACTAACTAAGAGCTGGTGTTTGTTTTAATAAACACTCCCTCGCCCATTGTATCGAAATCAAAAGTGAAAAATACACGCAAATGCTTAATTACAGCTCCACTACAGCTATCAACATCCTATACCTCCACAAGAGTTTTATTTTTAGTCCAAGGTTCTTGCAACCGCCTCGGAAGTTCAATGCAAATAAGGAATTGTTCTTTATGTTTTCAATAACAAGAGCAGCAGGAAGAATGAACTTCAAAGATACAGCACCCTGAAATTTTGGCCTTACCTTCACTGACCCTGAGCAAGCACTGATCAGTATCACGATGTGCTCATATGGTGATTGAGTTGTACCTACTTGGACAAAGTCTCTGAGAATGAGAAATGGGTCACTGTCAACACTTTCAGCATAATTATTTGTATGATGTGTTTAAATAAATGTGTTTCAATACTGCTATCACATTCAAAGTCTTCTCAAGTGGTGCAGATGTTGTTAATGGACTGTGTTGATAAGTAAGCCAGAATTTCTCTCTCTCTCTCTTTCTCTCTCTCTCTCTCT
>JBBIGA010009368.1:0-15290 GCA_037576975.1 Alestes dentex | reverse complement strand
AAATACTATTGACCTCTTATTGTCTATCACCAACCCATTCCCACTTGAAGAAAACAGCAATTGTGCATTGGACCTGTATCTAATCCTTAAAATGTCAAGCGCATTTTCATAATATTTTTAACTATTACTTGTTAAATTTTATAAATAACTTTTTATTTATTTATAAATTTTTTTATCCAGCACAGCATAAACTTAGAAAAGAACATACGCACAAAAAGAACTTCTTCCCAATTCCTAACCCTAACCCTAACCCAGTTGGTATTTTTTAAAAAGAGCTGACACCAAGCAGGGGTCAGTTACAAGAACAGTAGCAATGCTAGACAGGTGCTGGCCCGTGCACTTCCTTGGTGTCCCCATTCAACCACGCAATTTGATCATTGTGATGGGGGGACCCATTGTATTTCCACAAAACCTAACCCTAACCCTAACCCAAATACAACACCCAACCCTAAAAACCCTAACACCCAAACCACAACCCTAACACCTAAACCTAACACCAAATCCCAATCCTAAACCCTGACGCTTAATCTTGACACTAAACCTTAACCCGAACACCTTACCCTAACATCCAACCCTAACCCAAACACCTATCCCGACATCCAGGATTCTAGTTCTATACTTTTCACGGTGTATGATTTTTGGGTTTTTGTTTTTGATTCTTGTTTTTGTTTGGAGTATTATTGCACTTATTCAAAACTTTGAGCACTTTTGTCTTCATAGCACTCATTCACTTATAGCACTTATTTTCTAGAATCTGGATTAGGCCAGACCCACCCTTGACCCTAACCCCAACCCTCACTCCTCCCCTTAAACTCACTTTAAACTCCACTCTTGCTTTGGGCCCATCAGAACTATTCAAATAATAACTAAAAAATACTATGGACCTCCTATTGTCTATCCCTAACCCATTCTCACTTGAAGAAAACAGCAATTGTACACTGGATCTTTATCTAGGCCTTAAAATTTGAAGCGAAATTTTAGAATGTTTTAACTACTACTACTTACTTATTTAATTCTATTGAACTTTTTAAATGGGTAAACTGGGTGTTGCCAGCACAGCCTAAACTTAAGTGTAGAACATATCAACAAAAAGAACTTCCTAACTCCTAACCCTAACCCTCCGCTAAATCTCCTTAGGCCCAACCCTAACCATCACTACCCCTAAATCTTTTCAACCCTAACACGACCCCTTCTTTCTAATTGGCCAACTTAGCGGGGAACCAGGACTGAGGGACACAAAGTCCCCTCCAAAAAACCTTAAGGAAGGCCGACTGGGAGCGATGGACCAAGTGCCGAGGGCGGGCACGTGATGGACAGTGCCCAACGTGTGCCCTGGTTCGCCAGGGTTCCGGTTCTCTCTCCCTAACCCTAACCCTAAACTCAAAACCTTAACCTGGACACCGAAACTTAAATACAACACCCAACCCTAAAAACCCTAACACCCAAACCACAACCCTAACACTTAAACCTAACACCAAACCCCAATCCTAAACCCTGACACTTAACCTTGACACTCAACCTTAACCCGAACACCCTACCCTAACATCCAACCCTAACCCAAATACCTATCCCGACATCCAGGATTCTAGTTCTATACTTTTCACAGTGTATGTTTTTTGGTTTTTGTTTTTGATTCTTGTTTTTGGTTGGAGTATTATTGCACTTATTTAAAACTTTGAGCACGTTTGTCTTCATAGCACTTATTCACTAATGGCACTTATCTTCTAGAATCTGGAATAGGCCAGACCTACCGTTGACCCTAACCCTTACTCCTCCCCTTAAACTCACTTTAAACTCTACTCTTGCCTTGGGGCGATCAGAACTATTCAAATAATAACTAAAAAATACTATGGACCACCTATTGTCTATCACTAACCCATTCCCACTTGAAGAAAACAGCAATTGTACACTGGATCTTTATCTAGGCCTTAAAATTTGAAGTGAATTTTTAGAATGTTTTAACTACTATTACTTATTTAATTCTATTGAACTTTTTAAATGGGTAAACTGGGTGTTGCCAGCGCAGCCTAAACTTAAGTGAGAACATATAAACAAAAATAACTTCTTTCCAACTCCTAACCCTAACCCCTTACCGTTTACCCTAACCCCTTACCCCCAACCTTTTACCCCAACCCCTTACCCCTCATCTTAACTCCTCACCCTAACCCCTTACCCAAACCCTTTATCTCTTACCCCTATTCTTTATTCTAATTCCTTATTTCAATTTCTTATTTTAAACTAGTATTTTAACAGTTTATTTAAAAAAAAATGTTATTGGATTTATAACTTCAATTCCTATCCCCAATTCCTAAATCCTAAATGGAATTCCTATTCTAAAATTCAGTCCTGAATGTGGATTGGCAACCTTAACTTAAAAGCTTTTTGGTTTTTTTGGTTTTTCTTTATTTTGTTATTCTTGATCCATGGTAGGCAGTAGGCACGAGCACAAAAAAGAGGTGAACCTCGATGTTTTAGCTTGTCCTAGAACCCCTATTTCCTTTCTTTCAAAACCTAACCTTGCCAGTGCCACTCTTACTAAGGATCAGACATTTTTACTGGTTTTCACATTTACATATAAACTTTGATTATTGTGGATTTGAGGATTAGAATGGGTTAAAAAGATTTTATTTTCCAAAAAAAAAATTTGGTTTTCTTTCTTTAACCACGGGAGTTGGCTAAAAAGACCATTTCCCATGATTCTCTGTTTCCCACTTTTTTGTTTCCCCTCCTATCAGAACACAGATGGTGGGTTTTTAAATTTTTTTTCTTCTAAACAACCCCCTTTCTTTTTTGGCTTGTTGGCTTAATTATCAACAGGTGTCCTGTGAGGGACACCTGTGACAATTTACTTGGACTGGGCTTTGATGGAACTCCATCCCATAGCAGAAATCTCACCCCAGATAAATAACTGGGGAACTTAGTCAGAAAGAATGGTCCTCTGAAGAAGCAGATGAGTCTGCGAAACGTCAGGACCTACTGTTTGAACTCTTTGAACTCTTTTGAAAGTTTTATTTGTTTTTTCTGTGTGCACAAGGGACTATTAACAATTTTGCTTTGAAATAAAGTTTTTTTATAAAAATATTTTTGGTACGAGAAGGGAGAATCTTCAGAAAGACAAAGCCTATGCTGGAAGGACATTTTTCTGCTTGAACTTGGAGGTGCTCAACTGATTCCAAGAAACAAAGGACTGGAAGATTCAAGGAAAAGCTTCTGAAGATTATGTTGAATTACTTGCTTGACATGGTTGGGTAAGCCTCCATTTTGCCCTTTAATTTTTCAGTTGGACTCCTACTTTAGCCCTGTAACAACAAATGGCACAGACAAATAACAAAATTTGCTCTCTTAGAGACTTTGGAACTGGAGGGGGAAGGGGGGGATCAACAAAGCCCAGATACCATTGAGTTCACCATCAACATCTAAGAAACAACAGCTAGCAAATCTTACAAAGTATTATTTTAAGATTATCCAGATCACACATCACTTACAGATTATTACTCTAGCACTTAATAATAAATTATACCCTAAATGTATGATGAGACAAGTGACAAAACTATCTCAATTTATTAAACCAGCTTGTCCAAATACAAACATTATAGATAAACTGATTCAAAACATGGATCAGTGGATGTTGGTGAACATGCAGCTTTTGTCTGATCATTATATTCAAGTTTGAACTAATATTTTACAGGAGATTACTCACTTTGAACAGTTGGATTGGGAGAGGGCTTGTAAGTGGGCTCGCAATCGTTTTAAATATAAATTACAACCCCAGACTTTGGTGGAGGTACAACAATTAATTAATTCTGTTTCTTGTGTTTCAGATTTGACAGAAGCTACATCCTCACTAACTCCACCTTTCATTCCTTTTGTTTCTGCTTTTTTGGGGGAACAGATCGGTCAGGAAGATGCGGTGGGGGAGGCTGCGGTTGCCGCTCTACCTTCTCTTAATCAAGGAGGTCTTACTAGCTTACCTACTCCTACCATTGTCCTACAAGGTGATAACTTCTGCAAGGCAGAACCTAAAGCGGTGGTGGCGGAAGTGTATCCAGATATAAATTCAATATCTCAGTTCCCGCCCTTGTCAAAAGATACAGAAGGACTTAATAATACTGCGGGTCACACAAATGTGAGTATAATAACTAAAGCAGATGAAATTTTGCCAGCTACTCCAGTGGATGATCTGTTGTCATTCAGGACCACACAGAAGGTTGCTGTTGTCATGGAGGAGAGTAAGATAATGATGAAAGGGCCCAGGAACGAATTATTTTGGATTGCCCCTTCTGAACCTAAAATTACTTCTACCTCCTCGTCTTTACTGGCAGACCAGTGGCCTTCTGTTAACGTCCAGCTTCCAACTATTCATCCCAGGACTAATCGTAAAATTCAACTTAAAATATGTAAACCAGTTGTATTTATTGGAGATTCTAATTTAGCACATATTTCTTCATTTCAGAATCCACAAATACAAATAGTTTTCCAGGCGCCAACTTTTTGCATATCGCCAGGGTTCTGCAGAAGCTCTCACCTAATTTGGATACACAAAAAGTCATCCTTTCAGTGGGTTTAAACAATCGTGAACAACTTTTTCAGCAAACCTCCAGGAAACAACTACAGGAGATGTGGAAAGCGGCGGCCGTGGCCTTCCCCAATGCTTCTATTTATACAGGCTTCCCTTACGTCAACAAAATAACCTTAATTTATTGAATAATTTCATTTGTAAGAATGGAAAGTTTCTTGATGAACTGTCCCCCTTATGCTTTAAGGTGGAGCCACACGACCCGATCCATTGGACCAGACAGACGGCTCAGGAAATTCTTAATTTTTGGTTGGATCAGTTAAACTATTAGTGTTTTCAAGATGTACATCAGATTCAACCACTTGTAGTATACAAAATAATGTGATGAATCTTTCTAAAACATTTATTCTTACAGGTCCACAGGAGGAATTACTCAGCAGAGGCCTGTCATTTGTACCTACACCACAGGGTGGCGATAGGGGTGAACTAATGGGGGACATTCTGGCTTTCAATAGACAACTTAAGCTTTTGGATTATTTTGACTATTCACTTAGTGATCAACGTTTACCATTTATTGATAAATCTCAGTGGGAACCATCCTTGGAAAATATTAGGGTACCAGTACAAACTTTAATACAACAAAATGTTCAATTGGTATACCGGCCGGAAGTCAATTACAGCGACTGTGATAATTTACACTCTAAGCACAGACTGGCGCTCTCGCAACTTAAACGTAATACAGACATAGTGCTGAAGCCTGCGGATAAGGGGTCTGCTATAGTCATCATGGACAAACAACAATATTTGTTGGAAGCCTACCGTCAGTTGAATAATACTAAACACTGTCAAATTACCACACACTTTACAGTCTGAGACACAATCTTTACTTGCTACTATATTTCAATCCCTAAAACAGAAAGGGTACATCAACCACAAACAGATGCTTTATCTCATTGGTCCAAATCCACCACGCTCGACAATTTTATCTTTTACCTAAGATACATAAAGATCCAGAGGCATGGACGGTCCCCCACGAGCTCCCCCCTGCTCGCCCTATAGTTTCAGATTGTGGGAGAGAATCCTACAATTCAGCACAGTATATTGATTATTTTCTTAACCCACTTTCTCAATTACATGACAGTTATCTTAAGGATACATATGATTTTATAGATAAAATAAAAGTTCATTCCTTTTTGGAACATTCCTTCTTATTTACAATTGATATTGAGAGTTTGTATACTAATATAGATTGTAACCTGGCTCTTGCAGCAGTCAGAGAAATATTCTCGCAACATCCTGATCCTCGGCGCCCAGATGATGAAATGATGACACTATTGGATATAAATTTGACACGGAATGACTTTCATTTTAACTCTGAACACTTTTTGCAGATTCATGGAACGGCAATGGGGAAGAAGTTCGCACCTGCTTATGCAAACATTTACATGGCATTTTGGGAACACACATTGTTTCAGAAACTAACCCATCGCCCAGCTTTATATTTCAGGTATCTGGATGACATTTTTGGGGTCTGGTCAAAGGGCCTGGATACATTTACGGAGTTCCTGGAAATAGCTAATTTACATCATGCTTCCATTAAGTTGAAATCTACTACTAATTTTAATAATATTCACTTTTTGGATACTACGGTTTTCTTTACATTGCTTCCAACAGGCAAGAAAATATTGCATACAAAGATTTATTTTAAACCTACAGATACACAATAATCTCTTACATAAAACCAGTTATCACCCTAAACATACTTTTAAGGGTTTAATTAAGTCACAATTAATTTGTTTTCATAGAATATGCTCCTTTGAACATCATTTTCAGGAAGCAACGCAGGTTTTGTTTGAAGTATTGAGGACTCGTGGTTATTCCAAAAGGTTTTTACGGTATGTTAAAACAAACAATTAAAACATTTACTTCCAGTGAAGCGGCTAAGAGACCAGACTCGAAGAATGTCATCCCTCTAATTTCTACATATAACGTCAGTACAAAGAGAATCAATTCTCTTATCAAACATAATTTTGCTATTACACAAACCCTTCATTCCCCATTACGTAAATTCACTATAATTTCAGCTTATAGAAAGAATAAGAGTCTACAAGACATATTGGTTAGAGCTACTTTACAAATACAAATGGACAGGCCTCCTCCTGTGGATCTGGGTTATTTTTCACAACCGAAGGTCCTCTGGGTTGGGACGTGTGGTTACAGACTTCCTAGACAGGTGAACCTTAAGACTGAAAATTTGCTATATATGATTACTTGTACACACTGTGATCATTATATTGGGGAAACCGCTTATACATTACATACAAGACTTACTCAACACCTTTATAATATTCGTACACAGAAACTGGATACTCCATTGCTTAAACATTTTTGTAAGATTTCTCTTTGTTTGAAAATTTGTATTTTAGAAGCACGTTTAATGTGGAATTTACAGCAGAGAAGGGAACATTATTGGATAAAACTCTTGAAAACTCAAATCCCATTTGTATTTAATATTAAATAGAGATTTGGGGAGGTAGGATGGGGATAAGTAGGGACTACCTCTGGGTAAATGTTTTTCTTTTTTTGGGTTTTTGGTTTGCATACAATTCTTTATTGATGTGTGAGGTTTATTTATAGCACTTATATGTTTTGCATTTATTCTTCAGCACTTGATTTTCTTGGAAGCACTTAAAAGCTCAGAAGTAGGACCCCCCCCCCCCTACAATAACCACTACTGTTCCCACTTAGTTTTGAGTTATATATGGTTTATTTTTGTACATAAAGTAATGATTAGGAATTATCAAGGTGGCGGTATGTATTGCATCCCTGTTGATCTTTAATTATGCCTTGAGTTGGTACTCTAATTTGAAATTCCAATAGCGATTATTGATCTTGTTTAGATTTTTTCTTCATTTATTAGTTTACTTTAGTTTTTCTTCATAAACCTTTATTTATAACTTTGCATCCCAAGCCCTTACCCTAACCTTATCCTAATCCTTTACCCTTACCCTTGACTTCTAACCTCAGTTTTTCACTCCTTACCCCAACCTTTCATCCCTTACTTCAATCCCTTATCCGTACCCTAACCCCTCACCCTAATCCTTCACCCCTTACCCCTACCACTTACCCTAACCCTTTACCCTAACCCCTTACCCCTTTACCCTTTTACCCTAACCCCTTACCCTAAACCCTAACCCCCAACCCCCAACCTTTTACCCCAACCCCTTACCCTATTCCCAACCCTTTACCATAACCCCTTACCCGAACCCTTTATCCCTTACCCCTATTCTTTATTATAATTCCTTATTTAAATTTCTTATTTTAAACTAGTATTTTAACAGTTTATTTAAAAAAAAATTTTATTGGATTTATAACTAATTCCTATCCCCAATTCCTAAATGGAATTCCTATTCTAAAATTCAGTCCTGAATGTGGATTGGCAACCTTAACTTAAAAGCTTTTGGTTTTTGTTTTTTCTTTATTTTGTTATTCTTGATCCACGGTAGGCAGTAGGCCTGAGCACAAAAAGAGGTGAACCTCGATGTTTTAGCTTGTCCTAGAACCCCTATTTCCTTTCTTTCAAAACCTAACCCTAACCCCCATCCCTTTACCCTTAACCCCAGCCCCTAACCCTTTACCTTAACCCTATGCCCTAACCCTTAATCCCTAACCAAAATTTCTCTTTAACCCTAACCCCTAATCCCTAATCCCAATTCCTAATCCTAATTGTATCCTCTTTCTCCCTGACCATAATCCTCCATCCCCAATCTAAAATACTCATTTCATTTACTTTTAACCCCAAAAAACACCCCCTTTTTTTTTTTAACTTTTTGTTTTTTCTTTTTTTCCCCGTTTCTTTCATGCGGAATTCGCAATCCCTCCTTCCTATTTTTTAACTTTAATTCCCAATCCTGATCTGTACCCTTTACCCTTATCTTATACTTTTTCTTTTTTACCTTTTACTTAATTCCTTTTCCCACATTCAATTTTTATTTCATTTTTTTTCCCTAATCTTTATTTCTTATCTTTGTTTTATTTTTCAATTTAATTTTATATCATAGCCGCATAGCACTTACCTACTTATTTATTTTTATAATATATAGACTGACCCTATCCTGTTTGGTTTGGATTATTATATTAGCACTTATGATTTCAAGCACAATTTTTCTTGAGTATAGCACTTATATATAGGATCAGTTTGTGTATTAGTCTTCTATATTTACAGATGCTTTTTGCTTCTTCTAATTTATTTTGTCTGCTTATATCTTTCAATCGGCCAGTGCACACAAAAACTAAAAAGTTATTTTCTAAAAAATAATTTCCTTCACCGAACCCTAGCCCCTACCCCTAACCCTAACCCCTAACCTAACCCTAACCCTACAAATAATGGAAAATGAAACAATAAGCATAGCTAAAATGCTTATGGAACTACTAATACAGGAACCACAATCAAAGGCACCATCCACAACCATCCACCCCCCCCCCCAAGCCCAGGCCATGGGAGATGAACCTGCCCATAACCAGGAATCAAATGATGAACCACAACAGAACCAAATAGTGGACAGCCTAGTCAATACCACACCAGGAAACCAGGTGAAAGACACTCCAAGTAAGACCCCACTGGATGCAACGGAAACTGTAGCACAGTCCAAAGACCCAAGAGAGTGACACGCCAACAAAGAACAAGTTCACTCAGTCAGTAGGTCAACTAAATGGAAGCCCCAAGAAAATAACCCTAATTCACAGGACTATGAAAGACACACTAGCCCATACCCACCCAAGGACTCAACAAATCCAAACCAAGAGGAAAACAGCCCCACCCCAAGCCGGGGACAAGGCTCCCCTCAAAGATCCACTCCCAGACTCTCCCCTACAGTAACAAGAGGAAGGCAGGACAAACCAGCGACCAAACCCGAAAAAAGCATCCCCACCTAAATAACTAACACAACCAGGGCCATCCGGGATCGAAAAACAATCTAGCAATTTTACGTGCCATGAATATCTTGGGGATAAATATGCCAATTGGAGCCTCCGACTAAGGAGACCAATTTTGATTATGGGAGACTCAAACCGAAAAATTTGCCTGAAATTAAGGATAGTAGAGTGCAGGTGGATTGTTATACAGGGGTATAACAGGAGTATGGCCCAAAACAAAAAGAAATAGCCGCACAGGTCACCCAATACCACAGAAGGTTAAAATTAGCGGTATTCTTCAACCAGGAACAGAAGGGTCTTAGGCTACCACTCCAACCTAAGTCTAACTGGGTACCCCCACCTAACAAAATACCAAAGATAATACACAACCTGGTAAATAAAGATCTGGAAACGATAAAGAATTTATCAATAAAACAAATGGGGAAATCTAACATAACATTAGATGAAAAACTAGCCATCCAATGTCTTAGAGAAAATAGCAATATAATTAGCAAACCAGCTGATAAAGGGGGTGCAACCATTGTAATGGACAGACCACAATGCATAAGCGAAGCTCTCAGACAACTTGGTAATATGACTTATTATAAACAGTTGGACAGTCTAATATATCAGGAATCTGTCATTTTTTGCCAAGAAAAATAGACAAACTGGTAAATTAGGGATACCTACAGCCAAAACAAGCCAAAGTCCTCATGGGTGCAAACCCACCCAGACAGAGAAGGTTTTACCTAGTACCTGATATTCAACCTCTAGCACATTTCATAACTAAGAAACAGTATTTTTATTGGGTCCAGGTCCTCCTAGACCTCACCATTTCTATCTTTTACCAAACATTCATAAAGCTCCGGAGACTTGGACTGTTCCCTTTGAGGTTCCCCCTGGTCGACCCATAGTTTCTGATTGCAATTCTTGTTCTTACAATGTTTCCATTTTTATTGATCATTTTATCCCAATTTAGAACTGGCTCCCGGGCAGCAAAACCAAAAAAAGAGGGCGAGGATGAGTAGGGACTCTCTTAAGGCTAACAAGCCTATGCTTCCCATAAATGAGCCCCCCACTGCTGTTATGCTAGAAGAACTGGGAGCTGGAGCTCCTGAAGCTACATCTCATTCAATTATACATGGTCCTCATTTATTTACACCCACTTACCATACATATTCTAAATACAAACTCAGTGAATGGTCTTTTTCTCCTACCAAACACATTGTAATTGTAGGAGATTCTAATCTTAACTGGTTCTCATCTCCACACACATTTTCTAATATTCAGATTGACAGTTTCCCAAGTGCAACCACATATCATATCTGGAAACTTCTGGAAACCCCCCCCCCCCCCCCGGGCACCCCAAGTACAGACATTGGTTGTTTCAATCGGGATTAACAATAACGACTTGGACCCGAAGAATACAACTAATAAACAATTGTTGGCCATTCACAAAACTGAAAAAAAAAAAAAAAAAAAAAAAAAAATTGATTTCCCCAATGCTATAATTTTCTTTGCACTTGAATTTTTCCCCTCACCTCACTTGCATCCAGATTAAGAATTTAATGGATATAAATTCCTTTATCACTACACATTTTTTATATTTAGAACGAATTTCTCAACAGGAGTTCTTTACCCATTCTGATTGCATCCATTGGACATCTACTACTGCGCATACCATTTTTAATCACTGGTATAAACAACTGGGTTTAACCTCTCTTTAACCCTCAATAAAGGCTCTTCTTAAGGTCTCTACAGCTTGGTTCAGCATCAACTACAGCAGTCTAATTCTCTCATTTTAATTCTTTTTCTTTGTCTTCTTCATTCAAAAATTAGGGAAGTCACAGTGGAACCAGAATGCTTACTCTCTACAATAGATATTAACGACCTGTACACCAACATAGAAACCACTAGGGGACTAGAGGCAGTCAGAAGATCCTTTGAAAAACACCCAAACAGATACAGGCCTAACACCACCATACTAGAGTTATTGGAACAAAACCTATCCAGAAATGATTATGAGTTCAATGGGCAGTTTTACCTACAAATCAAGGGTACAGCCATGGGAAAAAATTGCACCATCATAGGCCAACATTTACAAGGCGAAATGGGAGGAAACAGGACTCCTAAGATGTAGGTACAAACCAACTCAATTATACAGATACTTAGACGATATCTGGGGGGTTTGGACCCATGGGGCCAAGGAATTTGATAACTTCATTAACATCCTTATCAATCACCATGAGGGCATAATGGTGAAATACACCCAAACAATAAAGAAGTTAACTTCCTAGATACAATCAATCAATTTCTGACCACCTTCTTGCCTCTGCAATGCATTCAAATAAAGAAAAGAAGACATCTGGATCATTTTCATTAAACTTTGGCCAAATTTGGCCCAACCTCCATAAAACCGTCAGAAGGAACCTTGCCATCCTTCAACAGATTTAACCATAGAACCTCCAGATCCAATTTGGCCCTCTCCAATTCAATATGATTATTTTCTGATCCGTGCTTCAGCTTCTGCTGTTCGATTTGTAATTCTAGTAATACTTTCCTTTGCTGAAAAGTAATTTTGCCACCAGGTAGTATACCCTCAACAACAGGTGCTGAACTAACAGGCTGCTGCAGCGATACAGTAGCATCAGAGGCTGCAGAAACAGTGGCTGCAGAAACAGTGGCTGCAGACATTTTAGGCTCCTCTTCCAAAACCCCCTGTTCAATCAAATCCATCTTAAATGCATTTTTAATGGTCTCCTTATGTTTACGATCTGCATTTGAAATTGGAATCTTAAAACGCCCTGCTATTTGCAACAATGTTTCTTTCTTGCAACTTCCCAAAAATGCATGGGTAGGAAACTGACAAAATGTTTCAACCTCCATAGTTAGAGCAATAAATAAGATGTGCACAAATAGAAAATGATTCCCCCAGCTAACTAAACACAAGCCTTAATTATGCTCAACCCTGGTCTTCATGCAGTTACCAGCGAGGGGTATTTATGCACTAATTCCAGCGAAGCGGAGGCCGCAACTGGCAATCAGCAACGACCCACAACTCAGCGGAGGTGCTCCCGAGCAAAGCTACTACTCGCTTTCACCACAACACTACAAAAAAAACAAACAAACCCGTCGTGTCTCAAAGGAAACACGACGCTATACCTATTCAGGGAAAATCATTTTGAAGTTGCACACAGCCTACTTACCAACTGCTCCCCCATTTTGTTACGACCTGGCTCTAAATCGTATCAAAAACCAAGGGAGGACACGGGACACCAGTTGCCAAATAATAAGAGTTTAATTAAAGAAAGGAAAAAGATACAAAGAAAACTAAATACAACCTATACCTAGTGCACAACAACTCCAGGAAAACAAAAGAAACAGAAAAACAAAAACAAACCAAATGGCAACAGGCACCTGAGCACGAACAAACATTTTCCAAAAGTCTGTCCCTTTAAAAGGGAGCAAATCAGCTGCAGCTTAATGAGCCTCAGGTGTTGCAGCTCGCAAGAGCAGCGACAGGTTCAGAGCTGTCACAAATGAGAATGTCCAACACTAGATGGCGATCAGTCCCCAATCAACACTCAGGGTCATCACAACCACATACAAGGGCAAATCATTCGAGACCTCTAGAAAACTGGACATCAAAGTACACTTCAAGGATACAGACACACATGCCCTTTTACACAGAAGCAGCTACCACTATTTCACATGTTTTAAGTCTAGTTTGTGGGTTAAAAAAAGCCAGGTAAGGCTTAAGCATTATGTTCACGAAAGTAAACAAGCCCCCTTATATTTAGAGTTAATATTAGTTTTATTTATTTAAATCACTTATGTTTTAAAATTTACCTTGGAGTTCTGGTCTTTTTTCGGAAGTTTTTTGAAGGTAATTTAATTATTTTTGTTTCATGTGAAAATTACTATTAGGCTTTAATATTAACCCTCTGAAGTAATATGAGGAGAGTTTTTATTTTATCTTCATATGTCAACCTGATTACATTGATTTTGATTCCACATTAAGTAATTTGCATTTCTGTACTTGCTTTAAGAACACTGGATGTTCATTTTGTTTGTTATTGTCATTGTTAAATTTTTATATCTCAACATTTTTAGACTCGTCTACCAACCTTGTGTATCACACTATGCAGACACCTCATCAAGCAAGTGGTAACAAATTACTGATTTAAAAACTAATAGAAATGTGTGAAACATAGGATCCAATTATTGAGGCTTGTGCAATGTATGTCACAAACGCAATATTGTGTAAGTTTGGTACATTATTTCATGCAACTAACTATATGCAAAGATACTGTAACTGGTAGTTATATGTAGATAGAGCTGTTTGTAATAAAGTCAAAATGTTATGAATGGTTGAGCCTGTGTAAGGTAGTTTGTGTATGACCCTTTAAAATTTTGAATAAATAATTTTAAAGGCATTTTTTCATGATAAATTTTTTAGGTAAAGATTCTACAGAATCTGCATCACATCACATACAAGGTAATTTCTGTGAAATTTTTAACACTTCAGGGTGTCAAAGATGGGCATGGTAGAGATGATGTGTATAGAGGAATTAATTTAATTTAAACCTCTGCTGAAATGTTTCAGTTACTGACTGTACCAACAAAACAAAAACTACTTTGTTAGTGTTGCTTAAAAAGTTGTGAATATCAGTTGGGTTACAGTAACTGTATATATGTAGAACCTTTTAAGAAGGCATTCATTAATCTAATTATTACACTAATAATTAGTTTGTTTTACTATTCTGAAGGCATTGCAGATAGGAGGCTGATGTATATTCTTGCTCAAGTTCTTGAGGAGGTCAAGGAAGTGAAACATGCTATTTTTTGTTTGTTTTTGTTTAGTTACACATGTGTGCCATCTTTACATGGACACTAGTATTTTTACATGTTTAAATTTATATAATGTTACTTCTACGGGACACAGTCACTCCAGACAAGGCTCAGGATGATGCCTGAAGCCTTGTGATTCAGCAAAAAATGGCGTAGTTTTCATTAAAGGAGTTTTGTTGTGTGACAACCATTTATGAAAGATCCATGCCGCTGGACTTCTAATACCGCCCTATACTGTGACACTGGTATAATTTTAAGAAACACGAGTAAGTATGGAAAGATAAAGATTGTTGTAGCAGACGACCATGTTTCCAGGTTGCACGTGCTCATGGGAATTAAAGTTCGAGGCAGCGGCAGCATGCACAAGTCAGTGAGATTCTCAACATGTTGCATATTGCACCCCTTTATCTAACATTACATGTGGTTTTTATGAAAATTTTGTCGCAGCCCTATCTTAGATTAGAATAAATAAACAAACCTCAATCATATAATCTCAATTCATTTACTGTTGTCCTTACTACTGTACAGCATCTCTTCCTTCCCGCAAACATCTGGGAACTTAAAAAAGACCAGAAGTAGCACGTAAAAGTCGTCCCATTTTTGTCTGATATAGGATTTGTCTTTTTTAAATTGAAACTGAAATAGAAAAATTGAACTTTTTCCCTGAAAAAGTAATTGCATGGATTGTCCAAACAGTTTTCCACTTTGGCTCAGTCCATTTTAAATGAGCTTTGGCCCAGAGATGGTAGTGTTCACATGTTGCCTCTTTTTTGATAGACAGTACTTTAACCTGTATTTGTGGAAGACACAGCAAACTATGTTCACTGACGATTTCTGGAAGGGTTTCTGAGCCCATACAGTGATTTTCATGTCTGAATAATGTCTGTCAGAATAATGTCTGTGAAAGTGGCCATTCTGTCATACGTGAACAACATGAAATTCTTCCTCTGTATTTAACCCTTTCAACAAGTGAAGCAGCAGGTGAAGAGGTATTTTACTGGCTTGACAT
>JBBIGA010009358.1:0-15291 GCA_037576975.1 Alestes dentex | reverse complement strand
AGCCTCTGGGGATCCATAGCCACAACCTTATCACAAAACCCAGGAAAGTGGTGGAGCGCTGGTGGAAAGCGCATTTTCAATGGCCAGATCATATGTCTGATTCGGTGGCCTTCTGCTAACTAAAAACCCCCGCCAGGTCACGATACGGGAATAGTCTCCAAGTCTTTGTCTCTGTCTATCCCTATCCATGATAGTGTCTGTCACCATCTTTATCCCTGTCCTGCTGTCATGCCCCAGGTTTCTGTTACACTTTGTTCCCGTCACATTGCTTGTCTAGTCTAGCGTTCAGTCCTGTGTCATGCCTTGCTTCCCTGGAATGTCTACGTCTTCTGTTTTGTGCCTGAAAGCCTGTACAGTTCCACATCCAGCCCTTTGTTTCCACTCCCATCCTGTCTCATGTCCAAGCTTCCATCCTGTTCCCAGTCTGGCTCTGTCCACAGGTCTCTGCTCCGCTCCCAGTGCAGCCCTGTGTCCTGTCTGCTATCCAGTCCAGCGTCCAGGTCCTGTTGCCACTTTCTGCCCTATCTCTATTTTATGGCTCTTCCCCATTTTCTGTCCCATCCTCTATCCAACCTGGTGTCCAGTCTCCTGCCCAGTGTTCATTCTTTTGTCCTCTCTCTGCTGTCTCCCTATTTCCAAGCATCTGTTCCTTTCCCTGTCAAGTCACTCATTCACACCTGTGTTCCACATGCTTTGTTTTGGTCTCTTGCTCCACCCTTGTCCTGCACTCCTTTTGAGTGCACTCCTCTACATGCTCTGTAACCCTCTTGCTCTTATATGATGCAATTAATTTCAACAGGATTATATCCACTTGATCTGAGAAAAAAATAATGACAGATGATCATAATCATAAGAAGATGAAGGCTCACATGTGCTTCCTATGAATCGCCTGAAACGGCACTGAATCTTTTCAAACTGCTGTTATCACAACAGTGCTTTACGCCGCTTTGGGCAGCTTTATGCACTTGGATGAGAACACTAACTACTAATTATGTAACGACACCCACACTGACAAGCATCATGCTAAGTGATGGATTGAGAGGGAGGCCCATTCAACCCATCCAGAGGAAAGGTCAGTTGTGCTCTCTGGCATCACCAGGGCTCACCTGAAGACCACTTGCAAGCCCTGCTACAGATCTTTCTTAAAAGAGAAAATCCTATTTTTTTATATATAGGATTGTCTTGTAGCCACACTATTGTGCGCTTTGTCTTTTAATGGGGTAAAAAATATAAAGTAGGCGAAAGTTTATTGAGGCCTAGTGTTCTGATGTAGATCAGAATTAGAGATACAAATCAGAATTGCAGCAAATGACCTTTGAAAGGACTATGTTTTGTGTTGCGTATGGGGGGTGGGGATTGGGGGTCAGAAAATGAGGATAGAATCCAGCAGTGGTGTAACTCCACCCCTTTTTCTATCCATTCCACATTCACGCACGCATGCACACACACACACATACACACACACTTAGCCTCTCAGTTTAGTGAGAATGAGCTGAAGAGGAACTTCCCTCATCTGGAGATTTTCTCACTTTTTCCTTTGTTCTTGTGACCTTAGAGGAGATCAGTCCAGAGGTTCTGCCAGAGTTCTATCTGCCTGGACAGAGTATAATGGATTGGAGATTATGTTGATGTTTAGTGTGGCTTCATGACTGAGGGATTATATCTGAAGTAGGCGTGTGTGCGTGTGAGTATGCTTGTATTCAGACCCTGAGCCAGGTTCGAAGCTGATGCAGAGTGCTGTAGAGTGGGCATGGAGGAGCATCGTGCCCTGAGGGGGTGTGGCTGTACAAACCTCTTTCAGAAGATTTTGGGCACGTGTGAGTGCTACACCATTAGAGATCAAGGTAAGAGTCAAGCCTCTGTTCTTTACCTCTAAATTTCTAAATCTCTAGACCTCACATCTCTGCCTAGCTAGTCTAACCCCCCCTGAGTGGTCTATAATAATTTAAAAAATATATATACATATATATATCCCATATCTCTAAACGCCTGTTAACCAACTCAGGTAAGAAATCAGATATACCTCCATTTTAAGAGGAGATCAATGACATAAAAAAGATGTTTGGAAAGTAAACTGCTCATCCTTAGTACTGCAGGCCAGAAGTTAAAGCCCACTCAGTGTTACAATAAAACATTAGAAATGCTTAAAAATAATTTTACTGACTGGTTTTCAATACTTTATAGTCATTATTTAGTCACAAAGGCTCAAACTATAGGGTTTAAAGAAGATATATCAGGTCTGTCTATAGTGTATTGACATTCACAGGGATCATGAAAAAAAAAATTCTTCAAAATCACACAATTCCTTTTGGAATTACATTCTTCAAAGAAAAGCAAAAAGCTCGGGGGGCCTCCCAAGTCAAAAATCTTTATCCCATTGAGCTGCGTGGGATGAGCTGGACTGACAAGTTCAAAATGAGCATCCAGTAAATGAGACAGAAATGTTTGCATGCTTGAATAGGTGCTGGGAGGGTTTGGACACAGATACATTTCCAAAGATTGCTGGAAATGATGCCCCAGATATGTGCCGTTATGATAAAGGCAAGGGGTGGTTGTTAAATTGCTCTTACAGTCTTTTAGATTTGTTTGAAAAAGGGTGAGCCCAACCTTGTCGCGTGTAGTGTGTTACCATAAGAACAATGACAACAACAACAACAACAACTATAATAATAGTAGTAGTAATAACAACAACAACAACAACAACAACAATAATAATATAAATGTGAAGAAAAAGGGCCACAGGACCTCTAACTAAAAGATTCAAATCAAAAGCAGCTTCTTTCCTGGAGAAAAGTGTGCGCAGAAATGGTGAAGGATTTTTAATTGTAACTATGTTCCTCAAATTGCACAGAAAGAAAGAGAACATGCTCAACCATTAAAAATAAAAGTGATTTGAGTCCACTCATATTTACAATCAATAGTATTTTTCACATAATTTAAAAACAGCTGTCCTTTATATTGTGTGAAAGGTTCATTATAAATAGATGAATATAAAGAAGGACAAAATTACCAAAATATCATTTAAAATGCATTTTCTATTATAAGTTAAGAACGTTTCCTCCTGCAAACCTACCATTTTGGAGAGACAAAGTTATATTCCAACAAAGCTAATATGTTTGTGTATAACCAGAAAGGCCCTGTGCCTGTCCTAATAAATCTTCTTTTCATTCTGTAGTCCATTATGATGTTCAAGCCCTCTTTTCACCCTTCTCTGTATACCTGATCCCTGTGAATTTCAATACAAATTTGTGTGGGCTGGGGGACATTTTTATGTGTGTATACACACACATGCACGAACACATACACATTCTGAATTACTACATTTTACATTCCATTAACTCATGTAATGGACACCTAAACCTAACCTACACCTAACCCTATCCCTAATCTTAACCTTCATAACCAAAAGTCCCACTCCCCAGAAATTATTGTAAAAAACAGCAAAATGTCCCCACTTTGACACTTTGATTTTTTGGTATTCCTATCATTCTGAGGACATTTAGTCCTCAAATAGACCCCGAAATACAAAGCGCAAACAATGTATCCATCCACAGTCATTTAATGACATGGTTAATGGAACCAAAAAAATCCACCAAAGTGCTTACCCTTACATAGCTATACATTTGTTTTATTGCATTCAAAACATTTCTTTTGCCAGTGATATTATGTGATTTGCTTAGATGTGCCATTGCCCAAAAACTAGTGTGTGTATGAGTGTGTGTTCTGGTTTTGTAGGTTAGTGCAGGATTATGATTTTTTTGTCCTTTACAGTCAGCTAATCCTTGTCCTGAACAGAAAGCCGATAACTGCTCCTGTCTCTGCCTTTCTGTTTCTCCCCCGCCCTCCGCACTGATGTCAACACATCACTGTTGCTGCTCATGGGCTTATAAGGCAGAATGTGCTCCGTTACCCTGCAGATATATTTATAAAGGAATATTGAATACGTATGTGGAGGGATCAACAGAAATAGCAACATGAGGAATGTTTGTGGTGACGCTGGAAAAAGTTCATTGTGAAACTGTGAAACAACCTCATCTGGGAACAGGGGCCCCCAGGAGTTAGAGGGTTGCACAACAGCACAGTGGTCTGCAGTGCACAGGCACGTTGCTCTAATGATGAGTGTTTTCTCTCATTGCTGTTCCACAGGATGTTTGGAACATATCAGACAGGCTCAAATATCCCCCAGTTTGGAGCAGTTCTAATGACATGCACAGAACTGCAACATATCAACTATTAAAATGCCCGCTATAACACAGAAAAGAACATCTATACATCTACACAACAAAAACCTATTTCGAATTTGTACGCATCAGCTTCTAAACATTGTTCGGTAACTACAATGAAACCAATATGTTGGTTATGTAGTTATGAGTGTGAGGAACTGAAATGCAGGCCCATATACAGGCCCTTGCAATAATGGCCACATCTACCACCAGAGCGACTTGGGTTCATCATACACATAAATTCATCATACACATAAATTCCTATTTGGGAAACAATTTTACTGACACACACTCACAACGATTTGCAAAATACCATAATTGCCTTCTATACCATAAACTCACATTTTGTCCCACTTTTTTTAGACAGTTCCCAATAGATAAAATATAAATGTTAATATTTTTTGCAAACTATCAGACTCAACATTAGGGTTAGGACTAGTTCCAGCGTTACGTTTAAAATTAGGGTTAGGATTTGGTTTAGGTTTAGGCTTTAGAAATATTATTTGAAGTGAAGTGAAGCATTTGTCATGCGTGAACACACCACAGCACAGTAAACAATATGAAATTTGTCCTCTGCATTTTAACTCATTCACACAAGTGAAGCAGTGGGCAGCCGACAATGGCGCCGGGGGAGCAGTGTGTGGGGACAGTACCTTGCTCAAGCATTCCTCAGTGGTGCCACTGGCAGTCCTGGAATTCGAACCCACAACCTTCCGATCAAAGGGGCAACTCCCTAACCACCAGGCCACCACCTGAATATAAGTTAAGTTAAATGCAGAATGGCACGGTGGACCAGCGTATTTCAAACAAAACTATTTTTTACTATCAGTAACTTGAATAGAGATCGAGAGATCATTGAAAAACATGGTTTGAAAAGGGGTTCTCCATAAGAGTGCACATTTGAAGTGCCTAATATGTAAGCTAGTTACAGGCTCCTTATTCTCTCTCTTTCCCTCTCTTCAGAGTCTTTCTCAGGACTTACAGATGTCACTCCCGACTCCTCTGCCAGTTCCATTTCCCCTGATGACAATACGCCCACCTCCCCTAGTGACCACTGGCCATCAGCCCCCAGCAGCCAAAACTCCTCATCTCCCCAGCGCTCTATCAAAGCTCTGAGACAGTGGCTCAGCAGTCCCTTCTGCAGGTTCAGCCTGGGACAAGGGGGTAAAGGCCAGAGGTCAGACATCAGAAATGATCCAGATCGACAGGCCTTCCCGTTTGTGCCACTTTCACAGAGCTACAGTATAGTCAGCACAGCGCAGGAGTCCAGCGGCCAGTCACCATCAGATGGACAAGTGGTGGGTTTCCATTCAGTACACTTCTAATCAGATTAGGTTACTGAAGAAAGCCGTTTGGCAAAAATGTACAGTTACGCATAAATTTATACAGTTTGTTACTTAGCTGTAATGCAGTCTATCAGCCGTGGCGTGTTGCATGTCCAAATTCAGATACTGTAGTTTTGTGAGGAAGTGACAAGACTAATGTAGCTAACAGGTAATTAAATATTTTACTATCTAACTAGTATCGTGCAAACTGTGTAACGTTCTGTTACCAGTACCACTTCATAATAAGACTACCCTTATTAATAATAATTAATTCATAATAATTGTTAACTAGGTTGTAGACACTTTATAAATCATTAATAAGCAGTTATAAACGAGTTATAACAATTGTCATACATTAATGCAGGCTCACTATTTAGCAAGATCTGGCATTTTAATGGTCAACAAATCCCTGATGAAGCTGACAGTTCAACATTCTGAGACATGCCTGAGAAAGGGGCAAAATAATCTAGGCAACTAGCAAGATCTTGCCAAATAGGGAGCCAATGGCAATGTCTGAGAACTGTTAGAACTGTTAATGATTTATAAGCAGTCCTCTACCTAATAAACAACCTGATCATAAATCATTCATAAACACTTTATAAGGTTAGTCTTGCTGTAAAGTGTTTCCCTATTAACTACTACAGTGATCAAAAGCAAGTTGCAAAGCTGAAAATGGCAGCAGCCAAATTAAGCTTGAACTTTGCCCAAAGTGTCTGATGATTGGTGGATTACCTTTGAAAAAAAAAACAAAAAACTAAGGCAGCACCTGATGGACACTCTGGCTGATGGGCCACACTTTGAGTAAATTAAACCTAATTCAGCTTCAGTGGAAATCATATCAGAAAATATAACTTTAATGTAAAAGTAATTACTGTAAAAAAGATCACTTCTTTCCTTCTTGTAGGATTTAAACAGAGCACCAGAAGTCAAAGTATCTGACAATCCAGTTCATCCCAACTGCTTAACTGATCCTGTAGAGGTAAAATACATGCAAAGACATACACACACACTTGAGAGTGATGGGTATATCTTGATAAGTGTTGTACTGATTCTATAGCTCTTTTAGCTTTACAGTTTGTGTAATGCACCAGACAACACCTTTCTATTTTAAGAACCACCATCCCTGCCACCTGCTACCTGGTGGAGGCAGTTCATTAGAGACTGATGAGAAATTCAGCCAATCCTCGGCCCATGGCGACGGTGAAGAGGAAAGAAGGAGTGCCTTAGAAAAAAGCATGTAGGTTGTGACCTATCTTTAACTGATTTTGAGAGATTATAACGCACTTCTGCAGATCTTATAAATTTTCATTTCGTTTAATATTGAACTTGCTCCAGAGTCTCTCTCTCTCTCTTTCTCTCTATTGTAGTTATGTGTTGACAGAGTTGGTAGAGACGGAGAAGTTATATGTGGAGGATCTAGGTCTTATAGTTGAGGTAAATCTACTGTCTTGCCCACTTGTCCTCTGTAAGATCAATATTTTTGTATAAGATTTAGATCATCTGTATTCTCCAAGCTGAAAATTCATTCTCTCTCTCTCTCTCTCTCTCTCTCTCAGGGCTACATGGCCACTATGAATAAAACTGGAGTACCGGAATATATGAAAGGGAAAGATAAAATAGTTTTTGGAAATGTTCACCAAATCTACGACTGGCATAAAGAGTAGGTATATACTGTCAGTGAATGGAACGTGGATATAGTTCATTCCCATGTGACAAATCAAGAATCTTGAGTATCTTCAATATAATGTAGACTTAATCTGCCAGCATTTCAAACTCAACCCCTGAAAGATTCATTGAACTTAATTCATTGGTGCTGATGTAACTTAGGTTGGTTTAACTTGTCTTGCTAGAGTTTAAATGTAGTCACTGGTTTAAATGTAGCCTCTGCAGTTAATTTGGTACCACATTAGTGACTGGTTTAAATGTAGCCTCTGGAGTTTATTTGGTACCACATTAGAGTATTAGTACCTCACTCTTTCAGCTAGCAACAGAAAAACTAGGCAACTGACCCAAACACAGTTTTTAACTTAAAAGAATACACCCAAGGGAGGGTAAGTAAAACTAGGGGAAAGACACACCCGATTTTCAAACAAATAGAGCCAGGAGTCAATGGACAAGATGTGTGACTCACTCAATAAGACTGTACTGATCAAACAAACATTTATCAAGTAAATGTCCAGGGGTTTTACTGAAGTAACATCAGTGAGAGAGAAGAGATTACAACCAATAACAGCACAGTCTTTCTCAGTGTGGCGATTCTTAAGCCAGCCCATAAAATCTCGACCTTTGCGCCAGTATCACCAACTGCTAATGGCAACAGGCTAAACTAAATTCAAACTCTAGCATACCATTTGAAATCATCCAAAAGTTCCTTTAACACCAAAGAGTTTAGTCTGAATGGTACACACCCTATTTTAGGTACAATTTTCTACAGTAGGTGTGTAACAATGTTACTTACCTACTGTAGAACTAACCCCGGTATTCTTAACACATACCAGGGTTAGTTCTACAGTATGTTCCATTAAATGATAAGAACACTGTGATTGTGCAAAATGCCACGTAATTGTGTTTTGGGAAAACTGTGTGGTTAAACACTAGCAGATTTATTTTCCTACAGCTCTGATCTTGTTAGTTTACTGTCCGACCAGCTGTTTCCTCTCTGTGTGTGTGTGTGTGTGTGTGTGTGTGTGTGTGTTACATAAATCTATGTTTTATTATCTTACAGCTACTTCCTTGGTGAACTGAAGAAGTGTGTGTCCAATCCAGAGCAGCTGGGACAGCTCTTTATCAAACATGTAAGCACATAAGATAAGATATATGTGTGTAGTTACATATAAGTATAGAGGCCTGGGTGACATGAGATTTGTGACTGGGAATTACTGTACAATGACAGCTTAGATATGTGTGTGTTTATATCTATGTCTGTGTGTAAATAGTTGAATCTATTTCTCAACACAGTATTACGATATATATATTCATCATACACTGTTGAGAAATGGATAAGACAACTATTTTAGTTGATGCAACTCAATATATACCTCTACATATTCGCATCATTCAATGACATTAAACCCATGTAATTAAACCTGTAAAGTAATTAAAAATCAAAAGGAAGTGATTGCCTTCAGTCAAGTGAGCACCACTCACTCAGTTGATACACAAAATATAACAATGAGCTAATGAGAACACCAAATGAACACTGACATTAAAGAACTGACTACAAAACACCTCAATCATCCATTTCTGGGACGACACAGGTTTTGTGTTCTTGTGCCAGCCCACAACCAATCATTCACATTTACATTACAGAACACATTACTACATTACTTAAGGAGTTGTTAAACGTAATATATTTATAATGACTGTTTACTATAAGTTCTCTTCATTTAATCTAGTTATTTCACAGTTTTCACAACCACAGCCCTGACATTCATATGGCAAATATTCTAGCTTTACTTTGCATTTTGTGTGTGTGTGTGTGTGTGTGTGTGTGTTTGCAGGAGCGACGACTACACATGTATGTGGTGTACTGCCAGAACAAACCCAAGTCGGAGTGCATTGTCTCTGAGCACATTGACACTTATTTTGAGGTGAACTATACTGCCAGTACTGTGTGTATCAGAGAGAGAGAGAGAGAGAGAGAGAGAGAGAGAGAGAGAGAGAGACAGAGACAGAGACACAGAGAGAGGAGAGAAAGAGAGACACAGAGAGAGAGAGAGAGAGAGAGAGAGAGACAGAGAGAGAGAGAAAGAGAGAGAGAGAGAGAATAATTCTTCTTTTTCTGAAGGATCTAAGGCAGCAGTTGGGCCATAGGCTGCAGCTCAATGACCTGCTGATCAAACCTGTTCAGAGGATCATGAAGTACCAGCTCCTACTCAAGGTGTGTATGCCGGTGTGTTGTGGCAGTCCCTTTAATTTGGGCCTATGTACCATTAAGATGATTGTGTGTGTGTGCGTCCAGGACTTCCTGAAATACTACATTAAAACAGGGAAACACACAGAGGAGCTAGAGGTCAGTCAAACTCTGAACAAAAATATCGGCAACAAAATGATTCATGCTTTTGATGGAATTATTTGTTTTCTGTTAAACCAGATTTCATTATTTTTCCTTTATTCTCTCATTTGTTTTCTTCTACAGAGAGCGGTAGAGGTGATGCATTTCGTTCCTAAGCGCTGTAATGATATGATGAATGTTGGAAGACTCCAAGGTTTTGAGGTAAACAAAGAATACACAGAGCACAGAGAACATACACGCAGGAAATGCTCCTGTATTGCTAAATCAGACACGTAACATATATCTTCACTTGGCGTAAGTGTTCTTAGACGTAGACGCAGTTATCACTGATTTCTGAGGAGAGCAGCACTGCTGTATGTGCACTGTGATCTTCACTGGCGGAGTTTTATTGGAATGTGTCCTCAGGGAAAGCTAACAGCTCAGGGGAAACTACTGCAGCAAGACACTTTCACACTCATCGAACAGGAAACTGGCGCCCTGTCCCGGCCCAAACAGAGGCAGGTCTTCCTTTTTGAGCAGCTCGTCATCCTCAGTGAGCCAATCGACCGCAAGAAAGAATTCTCTCTACCAGGATACATCTACAAGAACAGCATCAAGGTAGAAATGGGACACTTAAAATAAAAAAAAATCTAAAATGGAATTCCCATTTAGATCATCTGATTTAGCGAAGTTCATTTCAATCCTCGCTATACACTGATGTTCAAACAATGAATCTCACGCCCCCTGCTTCTGCTCACTGATTTAAACTCTTAACAGAAAGAGAAAACCAGGTACAGAGACAAGTGTCCTTCAGTTGTCCTACAAAAAAAAGAATAATCTAAATATGTTTGTGACTGATAAATTAAACTTATTTATATAATAGTCTGTCAGTCAGTTCAGGAAATTGGTAAGTTCAGATAATTGGTTCAGTGCAAAAGGTGTACAAAAGCTCATTACACAGAAACATATAAAAACTAATAAAAAAACAGTATTAGCAGCCATCTTTCCAATTGTTTTACCGATAAGTCATTCTTGTACGTACACGTAAACATAATGTCACTATCCAGTAAACACATATCTGTTTTTTTTTTTCTTTTTTTGCACTAATAGGAGTGCTCTAAATTTTCTAAAAGGAATCAAGAATATTTTTGCCTTTTCCTGTAAAAGGATCATTTTTGACATTAGGTGATTAGAAGTTTCCATTACCTGTTTGCTACGTTATCCTCATCACTACATAAGCAAGTATATTTGATATTATATGACACTGGATATTATATGACATTGGTGACAGCGACACTTTAATAGTGTGATAAACGTTCATCACGGGGTAACTACATCAGCCTTGTAGCTCCAGTACAAAAGTAAAGAAGTGAACGTGCCTTGGCTGATTACGTGCATGCAGATGTAAAAGCATATAAATATTTTTCTTTGCTGAATGCTTCAAGGTGAGCTGTTTGGGGATAGAGGACCGCTGCCCTGATGACCCTTGTCGATTGATCCTCACGTCTCGTGGAGCCAGTGGAAATGTGCAGCAGTTTGTCCTTCAGGCAGCTTCCCCAGAAACCAGACTCTCCTGGGCCAACGATATCATTCAGATTTTGGAAACCCAGCGCAATTTCCTCAACGGTAATGTTTTATTGCTGTAAAAATCCAGCATAACTAGACATGTGAAATGCTTGTTTACACTGAGTAAACTTTGCTCTTCACATCCTCTCTGGTGTTCTCTCTCACAGCCCTACAGTCTCCCATCGAGTATCAGAAGCGTGAGAGTAAGTCGCTCAGTCTGGGCAGAGGCATAAGGACGTCAGCTTCTGTCAACTCTGCCCTCGGGTCCTATAACTCTGCCTCCATAGACAGCCAGAAACGGCCATGCCTGCGCTCCTGCAACTCCTCGCTGCCTGCCATGATCCTGTCCAAACAATAGGTAAGTTGCTCTATTTACAATAGCACTGTGACACACTGCACTTCAGGGCTGCAGTGTTTAATTGACAAAGTTGATTAGTCATTGATGACGCAGATTATGGGAAAAAATCAATGCATTGTTTGCTTAAAAACAAAGGTCCTCTTCAATGCTTTATGATTGTGTGACATATGGTTATTTCGACAGACTGCTACATTCTACAGGAAGTGCAGGGGGCAACGACTCATTTCTCTGAAGCAAAAAAGGAAAGTTGAGAGAAAAGTGCAAGAGGACATAATAGCTCGATGAATTACTCAAATTATTTTCCGTAAAATAATTATTTATAGAAATAATTATTCATGTTATATTTTATTATTATTATGGGAAAACAGCTTTCCTGATCCTCCTGTCCTCTGATCAGAGACTGTACTGGGACTCATCTCTTTGGGGCTCTACGTCCTCAAAGAGGAGCTAACGATTAGGAAACCCCCTTCAGATGATGTATCTTGAGGGTGGATAACCTTCTGAGAAACAACAAGCTCTTTCGGGCAAAAGACAGTGGGCTGTTGTTGGCAACAGTAGAAGGATGCTAGATAACTGACATTTCTGCTTAGAAGTCAAACAGCATGTCAGCATGCATTTGTTACTCCATCAGTGCAATTCTTTATCACTGTGTAGGGATTTCCAATAATTGTATGATGTATTTGCATGCTGGCTATTGCAATGAACACTTATGGATACAAAATTGTGAAACTGGTGAGGATAAGGGATGCAAAGCCACAATACAGAATACTTCATCACTCTATATAATATGAAATGCTAGTTTTAGACTTGAATGCCCGTTTAAAATTACCAGTTACTTCCCAGACCTGCTGTTGTCTAAGGATTCAGAACCCAGAGCGCAATATTGATAGAGTGATGTACAAAAACTATTTAAGCAACAAACAATGTCTTTTCTATTTCCCCCTCTGTATCTCAACTCAAGACAAGATTTTTAAGGTATTTTATTTTTAAGGATACTGTATTTAATTAAAATACTTTTCAACAATAAATGCTTAAGTTGAGAAGAGGATCTGGCAGATCAGACTCATTCATTCACTCATTCATCTTACATTAGAAAAGCTAAAGCAGTGGCTTGGCACTGCTGTGTAAAGATGCAAGTAAACTACTTTTACTACTTCAAAACAACATGGTGCATCTGTATAATCCATCAATTGTTTTAGTCTGTCATCTATTAATAAACTATTAATGGTTGACAAATGTCTTTGCATACCTACACAGTAAGAAATGAACTACATTGTATAGAATATCATTATCATGTGTTGGTTATCTGGGAGATGTTAAGGCATGTGAAATCCAAGACACCATTAGTTTTTTTATTGTCAGACTGTCAGAGATTATTTATTTGCTGTTGTTTTACCTGGCTATAACCCTAGTATTGTTTTAATGGTGCATTTTGCATCTGTGAATCCTTGAACGCTTGAATAAACAACTTTAAAATGATCCTGTTTTGGCCTCAGTGTCCCTAGAAATGTAGCCTTGTTGTGTACATTGTTGCTTTGAAGGTCATCTTTTTAATGTTGAGGGTCTAGAACAGAGTAGCGAATGTTACCCACAAAGGGCCGGTATGGCTGCCGGTTTTCATTCCAGTCAAGCGAGGCAAACCTGATTTCACTTGTTTTGCTAGTTGGTCTAAGTCTTCGAACCATTGATTCTTCAAACCATTGATGTCATCGCGCCTGCTCTTTGAGGATAAGATCAGTGAGCCCTGGTCAAGGACATAATAAAATCTCATTAGAGGCTGAATAGATGTCTAGTGGTGGCAATTACCAGAGAACTTAATGTAATGAGGAGAAATCCCACTTGATAATATGTTCTTAGTTTATCAGACGCTAGAGGACAATCAGAGAGTCCATAATGAAGCTTTGTGTAGATTTGTCATTAGTAAATTACTGCTTTGTACTTGTTTACTCTACAAAGAACAGAATAAATGCTTAAAGCGCTGTTCAGCTCCAGTTTCATGACCAGTGTACATTCATGATGGCAGTGAACTAAAACAGCCAATGAGCCGCGGAGCCCACCAACTAATCGTAATTTACAGAAACCGCTAATTATAGAGTGAGTCTTAATGCACAGGGTCATGTGTATCCACTACTCAGCCCATGAAAAGTCAATCAGGAGACACCACGATTGAACACAGCTGGTCTTGAAAACTGTCCAGTTTCTACATGCCAGTGCTCCTACTCCCCAAAACCTTTTTTCATGTAAAAAAAAAAAAAAACTAAAAAACACTGGCAAGTTTATTTAAAAAATTAATTAAAGGCTAAAATAATTGAAGAATATTTTATTACATTTTTAACTGTTAAACCCCATGTACCACTATTCATGAATCTCTCTCACACAGGTAAACTCTAGATTTTTTTTTTTTTGTCATTTTTTAAAATAATGGAAAGGAAAGGAAATGATCAATCTCTTCCTCAACTGGCTCTGGACTTTACCAACAGGAAAACCATGAACGTGCGTGAAAGGCAGGAGGGTAGGAGACACCTACACACGCACACACGCACACACATTTATACACAACTTATTAATGGTAATTAAACATAATTTTGAAAAAAGTAAATCAAAAGGACATGATAGGCTATTTAAAATTACTATAATCAAAACTTTATCTCATTCCATTTCACACAGTTCCAGATGCTCTCTTACATTTACAAAAAGGGACAAATTACATCATTTTTTCTCTAGTAGCTGTGGGGAATTAGCATACTACATGAACTTCCTTATAGGTGTGGATTAATAAGCAATGCGTAATTTCTCATTTATGGACACAGGGCAGCCACTTAGTGGTGGAAGTACAAAACAGCAACAGAATCCAGGACTCTTCGTGGTCCATGCAGACACAGTGAGAAAGCCAGAGGTGAAGAGACAGTCAGTGCAGTATTGAAAATAAGTGCAGCGTGCACAAGGGATGAAGAAGGAAGGACGGCACACAGCAACGTGGAACCAAAAAATTAAATGTGTAGACTATCATCCAAAGCGTCTATACGGAGCTCCTCTACTCCTCTCGTCGCTTTGGCCCAGCTCAAACCACCGGAGGTTCCTCACAGGCACGGCCTGCCCTGATCCCAAAGCACTCCGGAAAATCAATTATTTCAATCGTAAACCACTTTCTTCTTTTATGGTCTCTTCTGGTCCTCACACTGAATAGGAGAAGAGGCACTTGGCATCGTTCCACAAACTCTTTGCCCAAAGCCAAGCCTTTTTTCAGGCCTTGTAAAGGTTAGCTGTTAAAACTTTCGTTTCAATTTTGGTATACAAAACAAGTAATTTTTCAAAAAAATGTTCTCAGACAGAGGGAGCCACCTGGTGGTCAAAACTACAAGGTTAACATTCTCTCAACTAATAAAATGCAAAGCAAACCATATCTGATAACCTATGATTAACTCGCACATGTTTCAGTCCTCCATCTCTTAAAGCACTCCTAAAACACCCACACACGCCCTTGCAGCTCCCTCAGCAGCCAGGATATTAAAGCGCAAAAAATAAATAAATACTAACAGTAATAATAATAATAACAATAATAATAAAAAACGGGCAAGCACACTCACACAAATGCCCACAGTTGAAATGTCACTCCCATCTCCTCCTTTTCTAAACCTTAATGGACAACCAGTGAGGTTCACCTCAATATAGCAGACTTATTTATGAGTCATTTCCATAGGGGCCGTTCCAGTCCAACATTCAAAATGTATGTGGATCCACGCGCACGCACACACACACACACACACACACACACACACACACACACACACACACACACACACACACACACACCCACACACACAC
>JBBIGA010009348.1:0-15292 GCA_037576975.1 Alestes dentex | reverse complement strand
GGTTCTTCCTCAAACTTGGAAGCATGGTGCTGTCTGAAATGTGTTGGTATACTGAAGTGTTAAGGCTGTCCATCACTGGAAGTAAGGGGCCCAACCCAAACCCTGCAAAACAGGTTTGTCCCAGTACTTTTGTCCATATAGTGTATATAAGTGTGTGTGTGTTACCTGAGGATTCTGTACTAGTAGTTCCACTTTGTCTCCTGCCCGGCGAATCGCCTCCACAGCTTCTTCATGAGTGAAATCGCTCACATCCACACCGCCAACCTAAAACATAATCATTCCAGTCTCTGCACATGTCTCAGCGTCTCTTTACCTCCTTTATGAGCCAGTAGCCCACACTTCAAAGGACTGCCAATGGCAATTCTCCACTGACGCTGAAATTTAGCGAGAGATTAGTCTTAATCTACGTGTGGGGAAACTGGCAAACAGTGTCTGTCAGAGACTGACTGCTGTAATCACTGGATTTGCACTAGAGCTTCAAGACTGACACGGCTGTCACACTGATGGAAGCTTACACCTCACAAATTAGCAAACAAAGCCCTCACACATTCATGATTCTGTTGGTTCACTGATTAATTATTTTCCCCCATCCACTGGTGCACAATGACATCATCAAAACTCAGGCTCCACGCTTTAATCAGAGACTGAATCAAAGTTTGTCACAACGCTACAACCTGGTAGTCTCCTGTACTTTTGTCTATTTTTTGTAGATAACTGTATGCCATACAGTATCAGAAACCACATAAGCAAGTATAATTGAGCTTACCTGTTAACTTCATACAGTCTGAGAGTGCGTGATGATTTATCCATGAAATTTGTGCAATGTTTATTGATGTATACACTACGAAATCAAAGTCCTTCATTTTACCCCTTAAAATGACCTGAATTTTGACCTTATTTTCTCCTATACAGGAAATGAAAGAAAATTAACCCTCTATGGCATGGCGTTGCCTTCAGGCAACAAACCATTATCTTGGCCCATCCACTGCCCCATTGTTTTTTAAAACATCACATTACAAATCTGATGATAAGTCTGGGACCAATAAAATTTGAGGTGGGTATAGGTTTGACCTGGGGGTGGACAAGTCCTTTTTGAGCCAATAGCTGGGTTGGACACACTGCTAGCAGAAAGTAAGATAAATTTCACTTTTTAACATGTTTAAATTGAAAACATTTTGTATGAAAATATCCGTGATATTTTCAATCAGCATATCTGATTGAGTGAAGACACTTTTTGTCTTTATGTATATACTGAAATTGTAGTTTTTGTTTGTTGCCTCAGGGCAACATTGTGCAGTTAGACCACTTTTGGTTTGTTGCCTTGGGGCAACAAGATGCTACAAGGGTACTAAAACACCAAGGTTTATATATAAATATATGTTTGGATTTATATTTAAATATATAAACACAAACACACGGTGCAGCTAATCTCTAACCCACGGATTGATAAAACAATTGTAACTGATTTGTTTGTTGAAATAACATGTTGAAATTGTTGTTGTTGTTGCAATAAAACTTCTAATGTATTTATTGCTTGTTTGTTCCTCATTCCACTTATTATATAATATAAAATACCTTGGCATTTTAGTACCCTTGTAGCATCTTGTTGCCCTGAGGCAACAAACCACAATCTGGTAGGGGGGCTTGGGTGGGACACATTTGATGATTGATATATTATCAAGGACCCCCAAGCTCCCAAAAACTAGGGTGAAATATTTTTTTCCTTTTAAAATATAAATTCATGCCATAGAGGGATAAGGTGACTTCATTAACATGAGCTCCGTAACACAATAATATTTAGTGACTGCACCAATGTACTGCACGATAAAACTTAAGATTGAGCTCATAGCATGTGTTATTATTTTATAAAGAGTAAATACATTTTTGAAATATACTTTTTATAAAATTCTATGCATGTAAGGATAATTGCCAGCCATTATGATGGACTATGGATGCCATATAACACACTGTAAATGCATTTCAAATGTATTATGAATACATACACATGAACAGTACCCAAATATCTCTTCTTTTACAAAGAAATATGATGTTGGTTGAACGCTTGTTGTGATAAGAGAATGAATTAATATTGAATGTAACCATGATATTTCAACCTTTCAGAGTAAAAACACTGTCACTGGGATGGTACCCTCAATGGTACTTCGGTGTCTTTAGGAATTGAGCAAAATTGGACTATATTCTGGTGCTATTTATGTTTAAAATACTGAAAAGTGAATGTAGTACACCTTCATGTTCACCAATGGACTTTAAGTACCATGATGTACCTCTGAGGGAACATTTACACTGTTTGTACCCTGGACAGTACATTTTTTCTGAAAGTATATCCCCCAATCAATCTTTTATGGTAACTTTTTTAAGAGTGATATGCGTTGGGAGTTGGGAGCGAATATGAGAACCACCAAGTGGGCACTGAGGACTTTGTCAGGAACCACTGGTTATAAAAAGAGCCAAAACTCTTCAGGTCCTTTTTGGCTGTATTTATCTGTAGTTATTGTACAGGTCATATAGTGCTTCGATTCTGTTATTGCCACTGATGTCTGTGGCCTGAGGGTCAAAAAGAATCCCAACCAGACCTTTCAGTTATGAAGATATGCCAACAATGTGCCAAAAGCACCTTCAGTAATTCGGGAGAAAACTAATACATTGGATATGGGTTCCACAAGCTTTATTTAGGATGGCTATGACACTCAACACGTCTCAAACTTAATTATAATGAAATAAGGACAGAAATCTAAAATGACTTTTTGAATTTTGTTTAGCTCCTCCTTTTTGGACGTTTTTTTTCTGCTGAAACATTAGCCCTTTAGAAGCAGTGACCTTTTGGCCGACTCTGCTGGTGAGACCAGGAGACCTGTGGGCTTGCTGACAGAGAATGCAATGCATTTCTCTGCTGTTTGTGAAGGAAAGGGTGTGGGCACAATTACTTTAAAAATGACTTGCTATTGCCCAGAAACTGTAATTACTGCTGACATATTTTGGCTTGGGCTCTTCCAAGTGCCCTGGGCATATTTAGTGAAAACGTAGAGAGAGGGGGGATAAAAGAAGATAACTTTTTTTTGGCATGCTCCCCACAAATTCTTCTGGTGTCAGTTTTATGTGTTCCATCAAGCATCGCATTTTTTTGTTTTTCATGTTTTCCTTTACCATTTTATTTTTTTCTCTCAGGCCCTTCGTGTTCTCTTGTCAAACACCATCATTCCCCCCCCCATCCTAGCCTGGGAGAAAAATTGTTTTCAAGTCAAACCTCACCACCAAGTCTTTGCCACTTTAATGGGCTCAGCAGGCCCTACAAGTGCTTTTACTTGAGCAGGAAGCACTGGGTAGAGCTGGGTCATTGTAAATAGAAATTACTAGTTTATTAGAAATTACTCTTTTATGGATGCAGGAAGGAACCACTGAACTCAGCGCCTGGGGATTGGGGGTGGGGTTGGCTTTAGCGCTCGTGTGAACTACAGTAAAACTAAATTGGTGGAGTTCTGCCGTGTAATACAGTTCATTACCCGCACATATCTTTTACACAATGATGTTATTTAGTAATTCACCAGCAGAGGAATGGCACCTAAGCATTAGATCTGGCTAGAGATGAAGTTTCATAATCTTAAGGCTAATAGCACAATGGCTACATGCTAGTTCTACCATGTAATAGAGAATTACTGGCACATATTGTGACATCATCAGGCAGTTCACCCAAAGAATGGCACCTTTTAGGCCTAAACACTCGATCTGGCTAAAGATGAAGCTTTACAATCTTAAAGTTGATAATACAAACACTACATGTTAGTTTTACAGTGTAAGCTTCCGCCTAGCATTGCATTTGGAGTAGCAGCATTACACTCTTTGATTAATAGTGCAGACTGACCCTGTTGACAGAGGACTGTGTAATTGGTGCTGAGTGCATGGGGGTAGTGGGGGAAGTCTTTGCTACAGGCTAGCGTTTCTGGGAAAGCTGTTGAGGTGAAACAGATATCACTCTAATTGGTCTTTTACCCCTTCCCACCCCCAGTCCTATACAACTCCCGCCGGCCTGCGGAGTCTCTCACAGCTTAGAGAAAGACTGCACTCAGTTCACAGCTATTCCTGTTGAAACTCAAATCAGGCTACATGGTCCAGCTGAAAGTGACGATAAATATTGTCTTTTTTGTCTAAAATGTCTGACATTTCCTATAGTTTGCCAAAATACGGCAACTGTACCATATGACAAAGAAGTAACTAATAGGAAGAATTTGGCACCAAAACAAATGTTTGTAAGCAAATCCATTTGAGAATACTGTTATACACCTCTGAAGGCCACTACTTGCAAGGTTACATGGCATGTACCATAACATGAGGTTTATTTTAACAAGTGTCAGTTGATATGGCATTTTCTGAGGTGGAATGAGAGCAAAATTGATTAAAGCAGCCTTTATAATACTGATGCTTGTTGGAATGAGCCTTTATAAATGTTTGTGTATGTTTACGTCAGTTGCCTTGTACGTGACTGGCCTTCAGTGAAGTGTTACCAGAATATACCAGCTCGAAATGGCTTGAGGCAAGTAAGGATTTGGATATGGAGTCTGATGTTCATTCATCTTTATAGCTGTAATGCTAAAGATATTTTTTCCCCAGACACCACCTAGGAAAAAGAAGAAAGTCATAATTCGGGTGGAATTCCCCTTTAGGTGTGGGAAGCACTCTGCATGGGACATCATTATTTTTATGTGGTCACATAGTTGGAGCTCACATTATTAAGGTAATGGGGACACAGCTGTTGATGGACTCCTGACTCTGACTAGCCGTGACTTTGGGACGGAAAAAGAAAGGCCTGCGTGCAGTATGTGGGCTCTAATCATGACCCAGCTGACTGTGTTGAGGAAAATTCTGTGTTTTATGTTTTGCAGTGAGCTCTGGAGACCAGAAGCCAGACACAGCCCTTGTATGAATTAAGTAGGGGTGGTAGAAGGCGCCTGGAGAGTATGATGATTACAAGATTGACCCCCATTTAGAGTGACATTTCACAGGATGAAAAGGGAACGAACTGTAGTTTTGACACAGAAAACATTCCTCCATTTACTAACACTACATGGTAGCCCCGCATGCGCTTAGGGGCTTTTTCACACATGTACTTGTTTAACCAAAACCAGTGGTTCTAAATCGTGGTCCTAGAATCCTGAGTGTTTTCTCTGCTCTAACACACCAGGAAGGGTTCATTAGCTGATTCGTGAGAACATTACTTAGAAAAATATGCGGAGGTGGCCTGTCTCAAGAAGTCTCAAGCATTATAACAGTCAAAGATTTCCTTATGAAAACCCCATTCTTTGGTTAACAGTTTGTAATATGTGTGATGATTAAGTGTGCTATATGGGCATCAGATTTGAGGACACCTGACACGTATGTAAGCTTTCATACACCTCATTTCAAAAGCATTAGTATAACAGTGTCACTGAGCTACTCAAGACAACCCGCTCTATTACCACTGTCTGTTTAAGGAAACTATGCGGCTATGTGCTTGATTTTATATACATGTTTCTATAGCTTGCAACGAGGGTGGTGTGCTGAGATACCTGAGGCAAATTGTCTTTCACAATTCTGTCACAGTTATGCACATCCAAAAAAGGAAGCATTCTCTGGGATTCTGCCCTACTTGCACTTTTAGAACTTTTCAAGATGGCTAAAATAGATTCTCTGTAGTGCATCACGGATGGTGGCATATGTTAGCCCTAACATTCCTGGTCAGGGAAACCATTCCTTTACCTGCCAACTTCTGTATCTTTCTCTCCCCCCCCCTCCCCCCCCCTCTCTCTCTCTCTCTTTTTCTCTCTCTCTCTCTCTCTCTCCCTCTCTCTTTCTCTCTCTCCCTCTCTCTCTCTCTCTCCCTCTCTCTCTCCCTCTCTCTCTCTTTCTCTCTCTCAGCTGAAAGCTATTATTCTGACATGTTTTCCCCTCGTCGTCATCAGCTGTGCTCGACCTCATCTGGGCTTCCTCACCGCAGCCTGGTGATAACTGTAATCATCATCATGACAGTTTGTTTTGAAGTGCTCAGCTCTAAAATGACGCGTCTTCTTCCACTAAGCCAGTGCGCTAGGCCCGGCGATGGTCTAAACGACCCTGGCATGTGAGCGGCCCTGCTGTGTTTACATAAGCCTTTGTCAATGGCTGCTTTTTTTCAGGGCCTGAAACTGACTCAGCGATTTTTTGCTTTGACCTCCAGTCACATGCACATCTTCTTTTTCTGAGGTAATCTCGAGGCAATCTTAGCCTGCCGCCAACATGTCGCTATGTTATTAACAGTCTTTTCTGTGTTCTAGACAGTCAGCTACAGAAACTTCAGACATGAATGAAGCATTGTTTGAAGACAAACAATGGCCACGACCAATGCAAAACATGACTGTGAAAAGTCCACTGCTCTCGTAGTGATTGCGATTAAGGTCTGACAAAGCAAGTGATAAACATGCAAATTTAGCTCTTGTGGCATAAAGTGACTTTTAATCTTTCATCAGTTTTTTTTTTGTACTGACAAATCAGTAAAACATTGGTCTCAGTAACTCAGTAATCCAAATAATTATTGAAAAAGACATAAGAAAAGTGTTTCCAATGTAATTAAATGTGGCATTGCATCACAAGAACCTGAGAATGTCCACACTAGAAATGTCAAGTCTGTTTGTCAAGTTAAAATGTAAACATACTATGGGTTTATCAAATAATCCAAAAAACTATTCAGAACTTAGAGTTTAACGTAATTAAATACAACACCAGTAGCTCACAGCATATTAAAAATATGATCAGAAAATGAAACACTAATACCCTTATAGAGGAGAAGTCATTTTGTTTCTGCCCCCTCATGGTTTGTCCTCGGTTGATGTCCATTGTTTGTTTTTTGACAAAATACAGCTGGTTTTACTGCAGTATTTAAGCAACATGCCACGTCATGTAAGCCATGATACAATAACATTAACATTACAACCATCTGCCTAATATTGTGTAGGTAAAACAGCTACGAGGTGGGCCCCCCACGGACTGGACTTGTGCAGGGCATCCCACAGATGCTCCACTGGAGTTAATAAGGGGTAAGAACAGAAAGTTTTTCACTGGAATTAGAGTTGGAAACTACTGATGCGCATGACATCTCATCCCTGCTATTTTTTTACTCCTTAAAAGGTTCCAAAATGAATCTTAGATATATAGTCGTTTGGACAGTCATCTTTTTCTGTCCGGGGCTCTAATCTGTGGAACTCTCTGAGTCGTGAACTCAAACAGGATTCAGTATGGGGACATTTTAAATATGAACTCAAACGTTTTTTAAAAGGATGTCAGTCATTTCTGTATGCCCCATGCTTTATGTATGTTTTAAATTTGTCTGTAATTTATGTTGTGTTGTTTTGTAAAAACCCACTAGAGACGAGCATTTGGCTATAAGTGCTATAGTATGAACATGTTAAGTGTTCCTACTTGTCCCTATTAAATAAATAAATAGCCTCAGCACTACGTGTCCACTACATGTGACACTTATTTGATCTTTAACAAAGTTCTTCATACTCACATATTTACAAAAACTGTCCTTTATAATGATCCAAAGTGGTTACTCTACGGTCCTGGATTACTGCTGTACCGCACATTTTAGTGGTTCCCCTCTTCCAAAGATGGACTCACAAAAGGGGATCCTCTTACTGTTCTTTGCATGTCTGAAAGGTTCTTCTCTATGATGGAGAAGCTGCTATTGTGTTTCTTTACAGAACCTTCAAAAATGGTTTATATTGTACCTTAAGTTCTTCCACCATTGTCACAAGTTAAAGAACCAATCTGGTTACTATTTGGAACGTCCTACGCAAAGAATGGTTCTTTTTTGCTACATAACCATTGATTTTCAAAGAATGTGTAGGCCAAAGAACACCTTATTGGTCTCATTTGGCATCTTTCATTTAAAGCAGTGTGATCTTTCATATCATTTGCAAATGACTGTGTTCAGTTGAATCATTTTGACAAAAAATGAGTTGTGTGCAACGGTCTCACATTTGGTTGAATGGAAGTTTTGTCAGCATTCCTAAGAAGGAGCTATAGAAGAAAACTATGAGAGGACCGACCTCTCTGTGGGCAAAGCATGCACAGGTGAATTTTGATGACAGAGGGTGGTCTGTTGGTGTGCATCACACCGTGATCAGTCAAAACCACAGGGGCCACAGGATTCAGGTTATCTAGCAGGCCAAAGATCTGCTCTGTGTGAAAGAAGGTCAAGTTCCACAGCAGCTGCACATGACAAGGGCAGTTTCTAGATGATGCATCTGTGCCTGCTTCTGAACAGCTCTGAAGTGGAATACCAGCGAAGCTGAATAGCTTTCTGCTTTTGACAGTTGCCCCCAACTTTCTTCCTTTCGCTCCCTCCCTTCTGCCCCCAGCCTGTAGAGACAAGTGATGTTTTCATGTGCCAAAATAGGCCCGCCTTTCTACCAGGGTCAACGTCTTTCAGTGCTACTGACCTAAATCAACAGGCTTGTACTTGAAACCGGTCAAACTGGAGAGGCTTTGACGGAAAGCAACTGAGGGGAGAGACAACGGCCTCTTTACAGTTGCACTCAATGGCCCCATTGTGTTCAAGATGTGCTGTTTTCACTGAGAGATACTGAAGATTAATAAACAGAAAAGGAACGTGATAAATGGCTCTGGATGTAGTCATCCAGAATCAAGGGTGATGTCATAAGATTGCTTTGTAAAGACACATTAAAAAGTATTGATGTAGTGTTGCTGCAGGTGAGTCACTGCTTCAAGCTATTGTTGCTGAAAGCTTTTGGTTCACCTGATCGCTTGTTTGAAAACTGAGATCAACTGATTTAAAAAGTGGAATAACTTAAGTTCCTGCTTGTTTGAAAGGGAAGCCTGCTGTCACAGCGGCCCTTTGCAGGCAAGATCAGACACCCCTGACTGAACTAGTGAATGTGACTTCACTTCAAGTGCTTGTTCAGACAGAAGGTAAAAAGAAAGAACGAAGGTCCGGAGAATATCGTTTTTTTTCTTTGCTATACGAAAAGGCACATCAGGTATACTTTTTACATTCACTGCCAAATTGGGGATGTGGCCTTTTTACACAAGTTATATGTACTTTCTCACTGCTATTCAATAGAACTCCGGTGACAGCTCTATAAAGGATATAACTTTTTGTTGATGGCCACCTTGGGAAGGACTTCATCTCAGATTGGAATCAGCTGTGTTTGGCCTATTTTCAAACATCCAATCAGCAGTTTTTAAGCTTTGATTGTAAGAGCATAGGCAAGCATTTGCAGTTCTTGCTCTAGATAAATACACTCTGCTAAAAGGCTGAGACTGACTGACAAGCATGTTAAAGGTTTTAGAGGAATGCCTGAATGCATACCATATTTAAACAGAAAAACAAATCACCTAAATAGTGTTGTTGTCCAAAAGATCTGGAAAAACAGAGTATGTGATATATGTGACTCCTGTTATATTTCTTATACATATGAAAAGAACCCACTAGTTTTAGTTGTTGTGTACTATAGCGGGCATTCCTGCCTGAGCACTAATAGTGGAGGTGAGTGGGGTAATAGGGGTGAGAATATCCAACATCATGAATTTGGCAGTATGGCACAGTCTGTAAAATGGAACAAATGAATTCAAAACCACACTAAAAATATTTTCACTTGCAATAGTATTCTCCAAAAAAAATTGTGTGTCAATTGTAATTCATGCAGTAATCCAGCTGTGAATACATCACCAGCCATTACATTGTTGCGTACATTGTTAAAGTCTTATTATGTAATTATTAGAGACACTTACTATGAAGTGGAAGCAAAAATGTCCAAAAATGTGTACGTGGCTGCACTAAAGTCATCAAGTCTATGATGAGGGCTGCTACGCCCACACCCCTGTGGGAGGTCATTATCTGGGGTTGGACTCTGCTGTCAGCGCAGATAAAGTCAACGGCATATGTGGTCACAGGGTGGGACACACAGAAGTGAACCGGTGAGAGTAATCTGTGCACTCATATGACATGCGTTCCCCAACACTGACTTTAATGGCTTCTTCCTTTCAGCATGCTGTGCTGCAGCTGCTGCTGATTACTTAAAAGAGCAATACTGTAATGATTAGGATAGTGGTCACCAGCCATAGTTCTGGAGAACTTTCTTTCAGAGAGTAGCTCCAACCACTCTGCTTTAGCTCCTTCAGAGTCCTGGTTTGACTGGATCAGATGCACTGGCATAATATACATGATGCGCATCACACTACTTAAACCACATGAAACATGTTGTCACGACATATTCATAAAAATACATTTTAATGCTGTTTGCTCATATGTTTATTTTTGCTGCACACACTAGATATCTAGATATTTTGGGGTTTTTTTTCATTTTGCTTATTTCAAGAAATCTCCCTGTTGGCATTCCTTTGCTTAATATAAGCATTTACATCTAATTTTCATCATATTACTCAGGTTTTTGTGAGCATACAGTTTGAACACCCCCAATTAAAAAGTAACAAATGTGAAATGTGCCATAACTTTTGCACAGACAAATAGCACATAATTATTTTATGTTATTTTATGGGGGTTTTTTTCATGTTAATCCAATACACCTTGTCTTTATTTGAGGACATTAAGATGTGAAAAGGAACAAATATGCAGTGTAAAAAATTATTAAAGGTACACAATTAGACTATAAGGACCATGTTGTACCTTCGAGGGTACATCAGTTGTTTGTATATTTACCTGGACTGTACCATTTTTTCTGACAGTGTTAATGGGAATCTTTTTCAAAAAGATGAGACAGGCGTGAAAAGCTTTCCTGTGATCATTTTTAATTAATTTGTTGCTAAAGGGCTGGAGCAAGCATTGGAAAGTGGTTTCCAGTTGACAGTCCCACTGGTTTGCTCCCAGAACCTCAGCCCGCACCTCCAAAGTTTCTGTGAGTCAAGATCCTTCAGTGTCTTCATGGAAACACATCGGTTGATGAAGTTATAGGATACTAAAATGTGCTGCTTTTTAGAGGGCTTATAATATGGAAAAGTAAATTTTCCTTTTTTTCAAAAGTAAAGGGGGATTTGGCAGACGGCCTTATCCAGAGCGACTTACAGTCATTAGTTACAGGGACAGTGTAGCCACTGAGGGTTACGTGTCTTGCTCAAGGACACAATGGTAGAATGTGGGGCTTTGAACCTGCAACTTTGTGGTCATCGGGTTCACAGGTCTGCTAATTTTTTAATTCACTGTTTTACGACGTCACAAAAACCAACCAATTTAAATGGATTTCCAGCTTACAGCCGATTAGACACTCACATTTACAACAACGTTATAATAAGAAGTATTTCAGTTCAGACTGCTTTTTGAATGAGACAAAATAAAGGGCAGCCAGTCAGATCAGAGGTCATTTACATATATCAGTCTTAAAGGTGCAGTACCAAAAACAGCCTGTTTAATTCTACCGGATAACATGGAAAACTGGTCTTAGAAATGATACCTGTTTATGATACGTAAGACTACACGTCATAAATGACCCTCATAAAAAGTATAAAAAGAATGTACTGATGAAAAACATAAATGTAGGATATGGGCCCCTTAAAATGCAAATGCAAGGTCCTGACTGTACGCGCTCAGAATTTGTTGTACATATTTATTTAGCTAGGAAGTGGTGTTGTTTATATAGATGTGTTTGATATGAACTCACCATATCCAGCTGTGTATGCTGACGTTAATGGCTGATTTGGTGTATTATGCCATACTGAATCATTTGGCAGAGCTGAAGCGTTCTGCAGAACTGACATAATGGGTGTTAGAGCCATGTTAACTTTAATGGAGTCACGACGCGGTGTGAGTGTCAACTGAGTGAACCAAATTCAAGCCATCTGGTCATCTCAGGGCTGGGCAAGCGGGAGCATGTCCACTGACCTAACATGTTGGACAGCAGGAGATGCAGTGTACTCTGAAATTCTTCATCGCTTTTTAAACGCCGTTAAAGCACACGTATTTTGCGCCTCCCTGGGCGTATTTTAAAATCAGTGCTACGGGGAGCAGCGTCCACTGTGAGCCAGAGCTGTGAAGAACACTGGCAGACACAGAATCAGAATGAAGCACAAGCACAAACACACTTCTCCCCTCCCAGTCTGTTCATTATGATACTCGTTAGCAGCTGTTTCACTTGGTCCTGAACGCTGTGCATTGCTCTGACACACGCACTTGCCATAGCCTTTGAAACTAATCAGTCAAAATAAAAAGGAATGACAAACCTCACTGAAGCCTCAGGGGGGTAAATGGGTGGGTGGCGGCACTGGCTCAGAAAAGGGTAAGACTAATACACTGAACATCTGGGCCCTATACTTGGCTTATATGTATGATTCAAGGCAAATAATGTATTAAACACCCTTTATTTTAAGAGTTGTTTAGTAAAAGCAACAGTTATAAACTGTATAGTGCCTTGACAGGGAGCCAGTGTTCTTCTGTATCAGTGGTTCCCAGCCTCAGACCTGGAACCCACTCTGCATATTTCAGTATTTTCCATGCTCTTATACACCAAACATAACATGAAGAGTTGTTAATTAGTTGTTTAGTTGAGTTTGTAGGCACTTTTATCAATAGAGTGTCAGTGCTGAGCAGTGACTGGTTTATTCCTGAGCAAACATGCACTAAATAAAAACAACTACATGAGTTCTGAAATACTTACATTTCTCTATACCAGTGCCCATAAATACATTTTTAGAATGTGGTGTCTTGAAAATGTTATAATATATGTTTTTGAGAGAGAGAGAGAGAGAGAGAGAGAGAGAGTTACCAGTTCTTCTGGCATGTTTTCTGTGAAGTAGCTAGTACACCCATATGTTATGTATGTTATATAAATGTTCATATGCATTCCACCGTCTTTGCTGTGGTTTTGTTGCTGTTGCCCTGTCGTGGCTCGTAATTTTGCAAGACAGCCAAAGGGTGCTTTCCTGTCAAAGTAAGCAGATCTTGATCGCATTGTGTAATGAAATGAACAAGACAGTTCAACAAAGTCTGGCTCCTGATTCCACTCCTTGACAAAGTGCATATAAATATGTCCAAAAGTATTTTCATAAATCCGAAGTTTTCTTATTCATGGGACACACAATGACAGATAGTTTCTGACAGCTATGCCTCAGTGAAACCCTCAGTGCCCCAGTTTATTTAACAGAAAACACTGATAAACAGCTTGTTAGCATCACGCTGGCAACACACAAAGACTAATAAACTCAATGGAGTGTTTGCGTTCAGTATTTGGCAGACACACGACCTGGAATTTAGTCTCAATTCCAGTTATCTTGAGTTCTACCATTTGGGCCACAGGTTAGCTTTAGGAGAGAGTAAAGTGTAATTTGATTGATTGCAAATGCTAAGTAGTCTTGAATATTGTCAGACCAGCATAACTGGTTATCAGCAAAACCATAACATGCTGTATGTTGGACTCGTGGTGGTGGTCAGTTGCATTGTTTTTGATCTGCTAGTCATAAGCATAATGAGCATAACAGCAACCATGGTGGAGCTAGTGACTTTGCTATTGGAGGGCATTGATGTCAAGGTGTCAGACCCTAGAGCTTTAATCAGGTCCGCAACCTGAAAACAAAATTTAGTCCAAGTAAAATGCAGCAGAGAGTATGTTTAAAATAGAAAGTGGGTCCGATCTTAACAAATCGTGTAAAATCTGAACCATGAGCGGTGGTCACATTGGTTGGGACACATACTTTCAAGACACATATAACAACCCTCTTCAACCCTTGAACTCTGGATGCGACCTTGAAATTTGGAAAACATGCGTTAAGTCATTGAAGTATGAGCTATGCCACGTGCTTTTAGACATTCCAACAAACTGTCAGTCGCCCACTTCAAAAGAGAGGGGCTCATGCTGTGGATCCAAGTATTATTGGAGCTGCAATGAAGTGAAAACACTGCATCATACTGAAGTCAAATGTAAGTTGGCCTCAGATAAGAAGAAAACTGAGCCTCTGTCTTAAGTTAGCGTCCGGCAAACGTTACTGTTTTCGGCTTTGCGTAGTGTGCCGTTATGCCATTGTACAAAGACCTTATGTAATCTCTGGGTGGAGACGGATAAATGAATTCCAAATGTAGCACTTCATCAGTACATTCTTTTTATATTGACAACACTCAGCACAAGCCATCCAGAAAACACACCCGCCAAAGTTTTCATGGGCCTCCAAGACGACTGCGAATGGCCTCCGACCCGGCAAGGCTACCCTTGAGTCTAATAAGTCTATTTTGCTTTGATTGGTCATAGAAATGCTTTGTAAATTAGACCATAACAACCAAACCAGAACTGAACCATTTGTCAGTGATGTGGCTGCGGATGTCAGTGAAGTGTTCAAGACAATTTCCTATACAGAGCAAGCGGTTTGGACCTAATTCCTTTATGTCGAGCCATGAGGTGAAATCTCGTGCAGAAAATGACACACGAAGCTCACGCCAGAAATATCGTGACATTCCCGAGTGTTTCTTTATTAGTCACACTTACTGTCACAACTATTAAGCGCAAAATAACAAATAAATCCTTCTCAGTGTGTAACCTATCATGAAAGAAACTGCAGGACATAAGTAATTTGTACATAAATAATAATGTTCCTGGAAACCTTTTGGAGACAGCCAAAGATCCCCAGCATCGCTTCTATTGGCAACTTTCTAGAACAACTTTAAGAGACAAAAAACAGTTTTTACTCTACTTTACTGGGTTTTTACCTTTACATTTAGCTTATCTTTTTTCTGCTTAAATGCACTGAGTACTGAAGTAAAGTTAATGCAGTATTTGTGTGTTTGTAAAAATACTGTTATATTCTATGCAAACCAGTAGAGTTGGGGCTGCTGTATGAAAATGTATGTAGGGGTTTCTAGGTAAACAACACTTTATGATTTCAGTGAAAACTGGGCAAGATTTAATAAGGGCCTGTAGGTTCATTCATGCTTTGGAACATTATTTTACATAAAAAAACATATAATAACATAACATACTTAATCAATAAGACAACCTTTATAAACTGTAAACCTTCATAATATTTATGGATATTACCATCAATGACCATCTATATGAGGTTAAAACACGTAAATAAAGGAGGAGGAGAAGATGTTTTATTTATCTATAAAGTGTACCGGTTGCCATGTTGTGTAACTGCTGATCTTCAGCTGTTTGTTTATCAAGGACTGGATAACTGAATCGGATAAAAAAATCTCTTTTGTATGTGTTTGTGCATGCGTGAGAGTGTGTGTGTGTGTGTGTGTGTGTGTGTGTGTGTGTGTGTGTGTGTGTGTGTGTGTGTATGTGTGTGTGTGTGTGTG
>JBBIGA010009337.1:5167-15292 GCA_037576975.1 Alestes dentex | reverse complement strand
TGTGTGTGTGTGTGTGTGTGTGTGTGTGTGTGTGTGTGTGTGTGTGTGTGTGTATGTATGTATGTATGTATGTGTGTATGTATGTGTGCCTGCAGGACAGAATTCAATACCAGTCTCCACTGAACCAGAATCACTACTGTATCAAACTGAACTACAGCACATCACTAAACCACTAATTAGATCTTTCCTGTTTGCCAGTCGTCAACAGAGCTGAGCATCTACTGAGCTTCAGCAGCGAGGCACCACTGAGGCCATGAAGCAGGATGAAAAACTGCCATGCATCTTTTAAAAGTGGTGGTTAGAAATTACATCACCAGCCATTATTCTGAACGTTTAGGCTCAAGCTTGGAAAAAGTACTCCTCGAGTCAGATGCTTTATAACTTGTGCTTTACTGCCCTCTTATGGTGAAAACACAAATTGCAATGAAGGTGTCACTGCCTCATGCCAAGTCCAACCAGTCTTAATGTGCACTTAGCCTTAAAAGGCTCATATCTGAGGTCGGCTTATGACATTTGTGTAGTCTTAAGTACCCAAAACCAGCATTCATTTTTTTATACAGCCTTTTTTTTCCAACCTGTCTTTATCAATTAGAATGAAATCAGAGTCAACAGTATAAAATAACAATAATGTATAAAGATACAATGAACAATATACTGAACAACGTAATATACCATAATATACCATCTACAATATGAATATACAATATAGATGTATATATATTTATAAATATAAAGATAAGTATTAATATATATATATATATATATGTTATTTGTACACGTCGTAAGTTTATACTATTTATATATCTTGTGTTTACGTGTAGAAGCACTTGTGTATAAGTGTATAAGCATGCAAATGAACAATACAATATGATACAATCTAGATCTCATGTACAGAAGATACAAAGAAATACAGAATATACCACAAAGTCTACATAAAGTGCAAAAAATTGACATATGTAAAAAAGCTCTGACTTGATTGGCTAACCCTGGCCCTTGTTTAAAAAAAAAAACACCCACACAGGATGGGGCGAAACTACTCTAGCTGAATAGCTAGATATATGTAGATGTTGGGTTTTGTGACATCGCAACAACAGTAAATTCTAATTAGTAGCCATAAATGTATTGTAGGAACTGGAGAGTGAATGGGAACTGTAATGGTATTTCTGTGTTAAATTTTGTGAACAGCTTTCAAAATTATTTAATTTTTCCTACTATTTAGTTATTAACAGGTCCCAGCATAGTGTATCAATTCTATGTGACTGAATGACAATTTAGAACTACAACCAGAAGTATATTTGCCCAGCATGTTTTGATATTTTCAATGCTCTGATCCGAGTAATCAACTAACTGCTAAGCTTTTCCTGCAAAACAATGGATGGACAGAATAGGAACACTCCAAATGCAGGGTGGGGATACTCCAGGACCTTGGCTCAGGACCACTGTCCTAAATCTGTGTAATATGGAAAGTAGTTAGCAGAGACCACTCGACCAGTGGGTCCTCTGTAGTTTAGATTGCTGCAAGGGTTTGATTGCAATAAGCCACAAAAGAACTAGTGAGGTCAGGTTCTGGTGTTAGTTCTGGATCACCGACTCCACTTCCAGTGGTATTGGATGGTGCTTCATCAGAGAATGCAGCTCCACTGCTCCAGAGCCAAATGCTGGGTTTTTATAGACCTCTTCATACCCCTTGTGTACCACTGATCCAGAGTGTTCCATTTTATTGCCAGTGCTTTTCTGTGGTGAATCAAATCCTCATTGAAAATGGTTCAATGACCACAGAATCAACCTTTTGACTTAAAAATCAGCGTTCGCCAAAGCCAGTGAGTGAACTGAAGAGGAACGTCGAAAAGAGAGCACCTGAAGTCCTAAAAGATTCATCGCTGTTGTATTGTCAAGAGGTGGTTGGGGGTAGAAGGGTGCCGATAGTACAGGGGATTAGAGGGGTGCCAATAATTGTGACACGTGTAGATTAATTTTTTTTTAAATAAAGAGTTTTTGTCTTCTTAGACAAAATGTATTCAGAATGAATACATCTTTTTTTCAAGATCTTTTTAAACCAGCAATTGCGATAGTTAGTGTAAAAGGGACCCTTTTTTTGATCATATGCATCTCAGAAAAGCTCTGCCTTGTTAACAGTTTAAGATTTAAGGGAACAAATAGGATTAGTCAATTTAAAGTTCAATTTTGATTAACAGAATGAAGAAGGAGGCAGATCTTTTACATGATAGCACCAGTGAAGCAAATTAAATTATCCTTGTTGGCCACTAGATGGCAGTTATCAACCACGGAGTCTGCAGAGAACGTGATAAAGTTCGTGAAGTACTTTTGTCCATTTACATATGCGTTACTTTACATTTGACATGAGGTTGGTCAACTGTGACTTAAATAGTTCTTGATGAACAACCGGGAGATGTTACATTATGACAGCTGGTGGCCTGGTGGTGAGAGAGTTGCCCCTGCAATCGGAAAGCTGTGGGTTTGAATCCTAGGACTTCCAGTGGCCCCACTGAGGTACACTTGAGTAAGGTACCCTCCCCACACACTGCTCCCCAGGTGTCATTACTGACAGCCCACTGTTTCACTCAGCTGAATGGGTTAAATGCAGAACACTCGAATAATTTTCTCCTGATCAAATATGGCACGTGAAATAGAAAAAAACATCACTTTCCTACAGGATTGGACAGGATGTTGTTGGGTTCCATGGTTGATGAGAATACCAAAGTGCTATAACTGCCCCCTTTGGCGAGCCAAAGAGGCACCAGATTAGCATTTTGGGCCTCTTCCTGTCTCACAGTGGTCAAGAAGTGTGGAATAAGTACTTATTCATCTCATAGCTCGGCAAGCGTGTCTAGCTGTCTTAAACTTGCACTGGACTTCAGCTATAGCGTCTGAACACCAAGGTTTGGGATTAGCCCTGGAGCCGTTTAGGGGTTAAATACTAGCAGTGGTCACTAGCGTCAGTAAAACCAACTTTTTCCACAGTGAAGCCTTTTCCTTGCCTTTTCCAGGGTGCTGTTTAAGCGTGTCCTAGGAAAACCCTAGAGATTTGGAAAGGGACACGACAGCAGTAGTTCAAGGACCCGTAAACTTCCACGGCCAGCTTAATATCTGATGCCCACAGTAAAGTCGAACAACGAACCCTTTGACTCTGATATGCTCCAATTCCTGGTGTGTAGCCCTAGCCCACCGAGCCACTGCTGTTTTAAGCATTTCGCTAAGGTTTTGAGTCAGTCGCTAAGATATAATAATATGCTTCCCCCCTCTCTGCTGTGGCCCATTTAGTTGTGCTGGAAATCAAGGCCACTTTGGGCCAGTATAAGACCACTAGCCCCTCTTTTCACATTTTTTTAGGCTGTTTCATGGGTTCGACCAATTTTTTTCGGTGAGTCTCTCATGGAAGAGCAAACAAAGAATTAAGATTGTCCTACGTACACTATGAAACATAATGTACGTAAAATGTGCTTAACCCTACTTTAATTTACCCCAGAAAATACACCAAACATCTTATTCAGAATTAAGTGACCATTAATTTGTGAAACCCCTTAATTTTACCTTAAATTAGATTCAAGGCATGAGTGTGAAACCCCTTAATCTTAAATTTAAGGCGTTAATTCAGGAGGTTCTATTATTTAAGGGGCAAATTTGAAATAGGGGAGAATTCTGTAGTTTAATGCCTTAATCTGTCTTAATTTGTGCACTTTTTTTTTTTTTTTTCCTTTATGAGGGTAATTTAAGGGGTAAAATGAAGGCATTTGGTTTTGTAGTGATATATATGCCCCTAAGTGGAGACTCATTGTCTAACAAGCCCAGTAGTTGAGTTGGCCTTCGAACTGACATTCTGTTCTTAAAAGAAGAACACGTTTACTAGCGGGAAGCATAAAAGGCGCATTGCTGACCTACATCACACCTTCAGCATATGGTTATGGCTTTCCTACCCCTCTTAGAGGCTTTCAAAGGCACGCGATCCTTCTCATCAAAGAAAGAAAAGATCATGTCAAAAGCTTTGAGCAAATCCAGAGCTGCTGTTCACAATTCTTTTCACTGAACATGTTGGTTAAGTCACCAGCCACTTCACCTTTCTATTTCAATCACAATATCTACAGTATAGTATAGGTGCATGGAGACACCCCAGATGTCTTCATCATGACTTGCCAGCCCAGGGCTAGTTCAGTCAAAATGAAAGTGCAGAGCTACAGGGAACTCATCATGTGTTCGTTTGTATGCACGCAACCACAGATGTAAACAACTCCTAACTGCCCTTACAGCACGGCATGTCCTAGCATGACTGCAATATCTCAGCAGAGGACTGAGATTTCCACCAGTTTTGTATGAATGGCTATCAGAACGCCCGCTCTGTAGGCTTACAGCAAACAATGGAACTTTTCATAGGAGCATTCTGTTAAAGATCCCTTCAGAAGTCAATTTATGCATACTGTAATGCAATTCCCCAAATTTTCCCAAAGTTTCTGCTAGACTTCAAACACTGAGAGAAACTGTAGTGAATCTTGGCTTTCTTACAATGGAAGAACCAGAGGTTGTGATGTCCAAAACACCCATCTTGCTGTTTTATTTATTGTCCAAAACCACATGATCTGGGTTTTATATGCGATGGGGGTGATGGTAAAATAGCAGCATCTCTTAAAAAAAATAAGTGGACTTTTTTCACCTCCGTGGTACCTCTTCTCCATGAATGTGTTTTTTTTTTAAAAATATAGTTTTAGGTCAAAAGCTTGTCAAAGCTAAAACTATCATTAAAAGTGTCTCAGGCATCAGGAAGCGTATTCATCGTTTAATATCTTTTCAAGAGGTAGCTTTTAGAGACATTAAGACTCGTCAGATGTCTGGTCGCCATCACTTCTGAGCATTTTACATCAAACGATTTGGAATGACTTACACCATGCACTTATCCAGAATTCTTTAAAAAAAAAATGGAATTCCCCATTGAAGTAGGCCACTCTCTGACCTTTTTAGTTGAATTAATATTAAACTGGGCCAGTTTAACATAATTCAATTAGGTCTCTAAAACTTGCCCACTGCTTCACTTGGTGAATGGGTTAAATGCAGAGAAAGAATTTCACAATGTGTGCTGTGAAATATATGCGTGTGTGTGTGTGTGTGTGTGTCTGTGTGATAGCATTTGAGTGATTAGCAGTAGGCAGTAGTTAACCATTAAATTGGGCCAGTTTAACATGAATAATGAATAAGGTGAAAAAGGTCTCTAGAACCTAATACACACACACACACACACACACACACACACACACACAAACATACATATATAAATGTGTGTGTGTGTGTGTGTGTGTGTAACAGCGTTTAAGTGATTAGATGTAGTTAGTAGTTGAGCGCGAGCTCGTTTGAATGTTGGAGGCGCGCGCTGTGATAGGGCGCTGCGATCAAAGCGCGAGGTGAAAGGACGGTAAACACAGAGCGGGCGAGACGCGCCGCCTCGCATCAAAGACATCAAAAGCGCGAGTCCCGACAGTTCAGCCGGCGCGAGGAAGAGCGTTTTTTTCCCCCCGTGCTCGTGGCTGCGCGCGAGTGGGACAGCAGGCGCCTCTGATGCGCTGGAGCGGTCCGGGCGCGCGGGTTCCTGTGGCCAGAGCCCCTCGGTGCTGTCCCGGGTCTGCTCCGGACGGAGCCAGTTCATCTTGAGTAAGATGCAGGAGAAGGGGCTGCTCGGAGCCGCGGCGCTGCTCGCGACCCTGTTGTGCTCGGCCAGGTCTCGAGGTTACGCGCTCGAGCACTCTGCCTCCCTGGACGCCGGCGGGAGATACGTGCTGAAGTGGGGCTTTGATGAAAACACCATCACGTTTGAGATCACTGCAGAAACGAGGGGCTACATTGGATTTGGCTTGTCTCCAAACGGCGCCATGGCTTCAGCTGATCTTGTGATAGGAGGTGTCGCCAGTGGGATACCTTACCTCCACGTAAGTGCCTCTGCTGCCCACTTTAACTTTCCCCAGTGAATGATGCTGTTTTGCCACTTTAATATGCATTATTACTGTAAAAGATGAAAATAAAGCTCTCAAAAGTTGCGCTGAAGTTCTAGGTACCTGCTCATAGACTTCAGTTCAGAATTAGGCAAGTTGGCTAAACTGGCACTTTTACTGCCCGTCACTGTCATATTTGGACTGGAGGAATAGCAGGATCAGTATTGGGCCAGTAATACTGGACACTGGTGGAAAAAATTAAACATCCCATCCAGTCTTGTAACAAACAACCTGAAATAAGATACACTCACCCCTTTCCTTCCTGTGGGGGTAGCGGCATACTTAAAGGTCTGAGATATTTAGATTAAGTAAAGTGTGTCAGATAAGAACAACAGATCAGATCATGGATACTCAAGTTTTCAGTGTTGGTGTTGGTATCAAAGTGAAAAAGTATTGTGCAATCTCTATTTGGACCAGTGAACAACATCGCCTTCCATTACTTGGGCTTCTGGTTCTTCTGGGTTGCTTCGTTTTAATCAAAGAATGATCAGATTTGGATAAACCTGCGTGCTATCACGTGAAGTAATTTTTTTTTAGGTTTGCGAGAATATGTATACACTCGCTATTCCTCAAAGTGCCGGAACTTTAAACACCTGAAAAAGGGAACTGTGCTTTTTCCATCCATCCAATGCCATAGGCTCTAGTCTAATGTTTTTTGGGACCTACTCAAGATATTTGTACCAACAAAATGTAGCTATATTTAAGGATGTTTGTCTCTGTTTTTGTAGCACTGAAACCGAAACAAGCCACAATTTAGGAAGTTAGTCCAAGTAAATATACAGTACCAATTCCATTGCCAATAATTACATGGGAATGTAAATAAGAATGATTTTGAGGTTGGCGTGTTTATCAGTATTTATAGAGTTATAACTTTTTTTTACCATTACTGAAAAGTTCACACCAGACATATACGCTTTGTTTAATGATATGCATGACTGTCTGTAATTACAGTTCTCTGTGAGAATTTATGATCTTAGAAAAGCAGTTATTATATATCTGTGAATGATAGTTTAAAGGAGCAGTTCACTCTTTAAAAAAATGTTGCCTTGCTTGACTTTCCAGATGAGTCTCCGTACATGTAGACATTTTGTGTGTGAATACATTTTGTAAATTAACCAGCAAGAAAGACAGTGAGACACTTTAAAGTAACAGTTCTAGTGTCAATTAGGGCTCAGTTAGGTATTACGCACTTTAAAATGTTTACTTTATTAAACATTAGTTGCTTGAAATTTGAATACTCAAAGAGTTAGCAAAGCGATAAAAAGTGGATTGATAAATATGGTATCTGGAGGTCTTTATAAAGTGGTCTGAAGATGCTCCGCAAGGGTGTTCTCGTCATTCAAGTTACTTTTGTGAGCATCAATGAAAGTGAGGAAACCCACACCAGCAGGACCTCCCTAATGCATGTATGTTGTAGTATATGTTAAATAAAAATGAATATTTGCTCTTATAAAATGCAAGTATTACTCAATTATCAAAATCATCGCTGGATCACTTGATTACTAATATATTTGAGAGAGGCAGTCCTCGTTTTAAGCAAGAGGAAAATGAAACAGAGCTAGAAGCAAGGCCTGTTGGTTCCTATTTGGGTCAGGTCTTGTTCCATTTCCCATGGTTAGGTATATCAATGGTGCATCTTACATTTAGAGTCTACAGTCCATATTTTTCTATGCACAAGCTGACAGCCATCTTTGATCATGTTCATGAATGGTCTGGACCCCACAGGACCACCCCTGATAAAGTATTAATTAGCTGGTGGATCATACTCAGCACTGCAGCGACACTGGCATGATAGTGGTGACCAGTATGTGTATATTTTAGAGTCTTTTTAGCCAAATAGACCTGAAAATGTTGTGTCAGATGCAGCTGTCAAACAACAGAGATAAGAATCAATATAGGCCAAAGTACTCAATGCACTTAAGATTCAAGATTCAAGAGGCGTGTTGTCAGGTTCTCCACCTCCTTCAGTTAGGCCTACTAATGGTTATGCACTTTTTAAACCTACTATTTAGTAAGACAGTATGCAGTTTGAGACACAGCCGTCATATTCTGCCTGGTGTTCTAAATGCCCTCCAGAAATCAGTCAAAGCAGGCCTTTCCAACAGTAGCCTAGATATTGCCGTGATCAAAATGAGGAAGACAGCCCATTGTGATCTGGATTGCCATCAAACGCTCTTTGCACAGCACCAGAGGAACACAGACAGCAGTGACTTGAACCACTGCCACTTTTTACAGCCTCTCCATCTCTCTGAACACACAGCGCACCAGTAAACCCATTGTAGTCGTATCTCCTGTTAGTTTCCACCTAAGTGCCTACTCCAGCGGTAAGGTTCTTATTCATTTTATGAAGGAATCCAGATGTAATTGTAGATAATGTTTCCATTTTCCCCATCATTTCTTCCAGTATTTCCAGTTTCCATTGTGTTCTAAGGTAATGCATTTCAGGTGTGGTCAGAATTTCCCCGCTCTGTCACAACTAGTTTCAACTCTCAGCATCGAATGATTAAGCTCCTCAGTCATAAAAGCAGGAAACTACAGCCAGAATTGAAACTTGGCCTTCCTATTTTAATAAATGAACAAAACATACCAGCCACAGTTGTTCAAAGTGAGCTTAACTCTGTCAGTGGCTTGACTGCGGTGCTTGAAAAACGACTCCTCTAATGCTGAAACTGCTCTTATAGCCACGGGAAGTAGATGTTTACTTCCACAGCTTGAGGCCGACCCTGTCCCTTCTCATGTAGAGCACAACTATACGCCAGATGTGCTTCTACACAAATAACATGAGACATCTGGTGTGTATAGTGGGCTACAGTTGAATTTGGACAATCATGTTGTTTTCTTGTTTTGTCTCCAGCACTTTGGATTTGTGATGTTATTGATAGGCTAAAATTATTATTTGGATTCAAATGAAAGCTGATGAACTGCATATGAAATATGTGAATTCATGCTGCATGAACCATTTAGATGATAAAAGTAAAGTGGCCCCTCATAGTCCTACGTGAACACACCACAGCACGCAGCGTGAACCACGGGAAGTTCTTGCTCTGCGTTTAACCCACTCACCACGTGAAGCAGTGGGCAGCCACCAATGATTGCCCAGGGAGCAGTGTGTGGGGATGGTCCCTTGCTCAAGGGTACCTCAGTGGTGCCACAGGCAGGCCTGGGATTTTAACCCACAACCTTCTGTTCACCAGCTGCCCCAACCCAATCGACCCAGCTGGGACGGTAGATTATCATTGCAACAAATTTGGAGCCTATAGTGCCGTTTGTATCGGATTGGCTATATGCTTGGTTGAGGTGTACTGATCAGCCATAATATTAAAACCACCTGTCTAATAGTACATAGATCTTCCTTGTTGTCAAAATAGCTCTAATCGTTTGAGGCATTTGACCCCACAAGACCGCTGAAGTTGTGCTGTGGTGTCTGCACCAAGACACCTTCCTTTCAGTCCTATAACTTGTGGGACTTCCTTTAAGTCCTATAACTCCATACTTTGGACTAGTTGTCCAGTCCGACTGAGATCTGGGGGATTTGGAGGCCAAGTCGTCCACATAAATCCCAGCGCCCAAGGTGTCCCAGCAAATCATTTTCTAGAGGATCACACTGCCTCCGCTAGCCTGCCTTCTTCCCATAGTGCATCCTGGTGCCATCTTTTTCCCTGTTAGTGAGACACACACCCAGCTGTCCAAGTGATGTAAAAGAGTTCATCAGACTAGGCCACCACTGGTTCACCTTTTGTCCTTACCTGGATCAGATGTTGTAGGTACTAACCACATGAACCCAGGAACACCTCACAAGACAATCACCTCACAATTTGACCGTAGAACTTTACACTTGCCCATTTTTCCTGCCAACTTCAAGAATGGACTGTTTACATGCTAGCTTATATATCGCACCCCTTGACAGGTGCCACTGTAAAGAGATCATCAGTGTTACTCACTTCGCCTGTCAGAGGTTTTAATGTTGTACCTGACCAATCATCAGCCATTTGCATATACAGGCATGTCAAATAAGGTACTGAGTTGTTAAGACATCCTTGACAGGTAATAACATTTGTGACATATAGACATTACCAGAGACTGGTCGTGTTCAGCCTGTACTACAGAGATCTATCAGTCCAGCCCTTCTTAC